>LZPO01108283.1:31030-73437 GCA_001675575.1 Neotoma lepida | reverse complement strand
AGATGGTAGATATAATTGATTTAGCACCCAAAAAGAATATCTGGCTACTCTTTTGAAATCTGGCATTATGGAGATTCGTTAGGAAGACTTGAAACAAACAGGTAAGAAATGATGTGACAAGAATTGTCTTGATTAGGGTAGAGGTCCTCAGGTAGTAGAAAAGAGGAAATTTGAAGGTGTCTCTGGCATTGGAAGAATGAAGAAAGATAAAGAAGTTGGAGAAAGCATTGGATAATGTTTGCTTTGTGGGGAAGAGCAGTCTTTACTTCAAGAATATTAATTTTGAGCCACCTACTACATGTGCAAATAGAGATCTTAAATATATATGTGGAATTGAGGGTAATTATTTGGCTAGAACAGTAGCACATAGATGCTATTTAAAGGCATAAACATGTAGTGTGAAGGTTATAGATAGAGAACTGTAGGTGACGGGTGTAAATAGAGAATGACAGCTATGACACTTTAAAAGGCATGTGTATGTGAGCAGTGGGTGGTGTGGGAAGAAAAGAAACAAGAAAAAAATNAGAAAAAATTATACAAAAAAAGAGGAAAATAGATCAAAGTGGAAGGAATCAAATCTGCTTTGTCAAATGCTATTGGTATATTATGAAAAATGATACAGACTAGCATCACTTCCAAAGAGTTAGACATCGAAGGACCAACTCACAGCAACTTTTTTATCATACTCACAGATTAGGACATCTCGCAACTCTCATCAGAGCAACTTNATTTTGCAGAAGACAGAGATGAACACAGAGACAAGTAACTGGCCAAAGTGTAGAGAACAAGTGATTGTGGAGACTCAGCCCTAAATAGAGACATCTATATCACACCCCTTCCTCCCAAAGCCCAGGGATCATTGCTGAAGATGACCCAGAGGCAGAGGGTGGCTACAAGGAAACGGTGCTTTCTGCACACAGTTAGGCAGCTGTCATAGCTATACACAGCAGTTTTGACAGAATGCATACTCAAGTGTGCAAACTCAAGCCAGCCCAAATCATAACACAGAGATGAAAGATGAGTCTCATCCCTGGCTGAGGAGCTATTATAATTGATAGCTGCTAGGAAAAAGAAACTCAGTTTTCTTTTAGCATTTTGGCTTCTTGCTGCTCTAATATACTCTACTGGATGGCNATACACCAAAGTATATTTGACAGTCTTAATTTGACTTGATGGATTTTAAAAGAAATATATGAGGACACAAAGTTAGGTGGGTATGGAATAGGGGTTGAGTATGGGAATAGATGAGAGGTTGAACATGATCAAAATCTGATGTATGAAAATCGTGAATTACTAAAAAAAAAAATTAAAAAAAAAGAAATAGAAGTACTGCAGGTAGGTCAATAACGGGACACAGAAAATTTGAATACAGGGGTTAGGTCGCTTGGCCTGAGATTTCTTCAGAGCCCATGGCAATCTCCCAAAGTAAGAAAGCTACTCTTTGCCCACTGTACCCCCTATGATACAACATAGGTAAGAACCAGACTTGCATTATGGCCCTGATGTTCTGATGGGATAATTCAGAAATCCCTCAAAATCCCAAATGACATCCAGTCTACCAACCTCTAGTTGTTCCTGAATTTAAAGAATAGTATGAAACTAGAATGAGCATCTACAGCTTGTTCTAAAATGCTGAAAATTGGCCATTTTTATTCAATTAACAAGATTTTAGTTTCTAAAATTGCTTAGATTTAGGAAGTCCCATGACACATATCTTTAAGTTGGAGAATAAGCTTTATAAAATGAACTGAAAAATAANGGAATTGGGTATATTTTTTCTTAGAGCTCTTCTCTTTATTATTTCTTATTTTAAACAAGCCTATAAATTTTACGAATGTATGTGATATGACACACATTATATAGGNTGTATTTCAGATGCTGAATAAATGATTATTGATATTTAAAAATAACATGCAATATTGTATAAGGAAAATATTTTCTAAGTTCTCATGCTTTTAATTTTCAAGAACATGGGTAAAGTGTCTGATGTGGTGTCACATGCCTATAATGTCACTACTTGGGTAGAAGAGGCAAGAGGATTGTTACATGGTGAGGCCTGTTTGGGGTATACAATGAGCTTCAGGTCATCAGCCTTGGCTCCAGAGTTAGGCCCTGTCTTAAAACAAACAACCGCCAATAAGAAATCCCACCACACACAGCTCTGCCCAATTCCATCTAACCCACTCTCCCCTCTAAACAACAACCAACCAANCAAACAAACAAACAAAAACACTGACTTACAGTAACTAGAGACAGGGGGAAATAACATCAATTTAAGAAAATGCTTATAAAACTTGTGTTAGAAAGATGTCAAAATATATGCTGTTATAAAATCATCTTTAATTCAAGATTATTTGTAATAATATGTTGAGATTACTATCTGGGAACAATTAAGTACTACGAACACAATGTTCTAGATGACCCCTGAGTCTCAAAGAGTTCTTAGAATATCGACTCACTTGTTCTCAGTGACACAGTTGTGTTTACCATATGTACTCTTTGACTGTGACCCACCCTATAATAGCATTTCCATTTAGGGAAAATATAACACTGGTGGAAAAANGTTAACTTTGGCATTTAAAAACCATCTGTCTTTAATGCTATGCATAAGGTATATTACTTTTTCTGTTTTTGTTTGTTTGTTTGTTTGTTTGTTCTTGGCTTTTTGTTGTGTTGTTTTATCCTGAAGGATAAGATTTGTATAATGGTTATGTTCGGGACCTTATAAATGAGCTTCACCTAAATTACCAAACTAGTTCCTATAGTAATTTTAGAGATAATTCCTGGGTCTCAAAAACGTGACTTAAATTGTAATTTTATCAAGTAAATATCAAATAAAGATTTATCAAATAATGATAAGCTCTCACACATATCTATTTATATGCATCTTTATATGTATGTATGATACATGCCGTAAAATACATGCACACTTGCAAGAATGAGTAACATTTGAGTCAGGACAGTGATTACCATTTGTAGTAGTAAGGAGGAAGTGATTTTTGGTAAGTTTATAGGGGTATAAGGGATTAGATAANATCTATTTCTTAAGCTAAATATGTTGACTTACATATNATTTTTTATCATAAAGTTTCAAAACTGAAAATCTCACATAAGGAAAATTATATCATGATTATTAGAGTTCNTTTTTCCCTCCTAAATGAAATTTATCTATGGGAGCAGAAGACCATCTGACAGAAAGCATTTTGAACAAAATGTCACTTGTCTTTTCTTTTTCATTTTCAGTTCAAAAGGACATAGTCCGGATTCTCCCCAGTTTAGATGTTGAAGTCAAAGACATTACTGACTCTTATGATGCTAACTGGTTTCTTCAGTTGCTGTCTACAGAGGATCTTTTTGAAATGACCAGCAAAGAGTTTCCAATAGTAGCTGAAGTCATCGAAGTGTCTCAAGGGAACCAACTGGCCCCAGGTATTTTACAGCCTGGGAAAACCATTGTGATCCACAAAAAGTACCAGGCTTCGAGGATCCTAGCTTCAGAAATTCGAAGTAATTTCCCTAAAAGACACTTCTTGATCCCTAGTAGCTACAAAGGCAAGTTCAAAAGGAGACCCCGAGAGTTCCCAACGGCCTATGACCTGCAGATATCTAAGACTGAGAAGGAAACTCTCCACGTGGTGGCCACCAAAGCCTTCCACACACTTCACAAAGAGCTGTCCTCTGTGTCTGTTGGGGATCAGTTTCTAGTGCATCATTCAGAGACCACAGAAGTCGTCTTTGAGGGAGCAAGAAAAGTGAATGTTCTGGCCTGTGAAAAAATCCTNAATAAGTCCTATGAGGCAGCACGGCTTCCTCTGTACATGGAAGGAGGTTTTGTAGAGGTGATTCACGATAAGAAACAGTACCAAATTTCACAGCTCTGTACACAGTTCCGCTGGCCCTTCAATGTCAAGGTGTCTGTGAGAGATCTCTTCATTAAAGATGACATTTTGGCAGCTACACCGGGACTGCGGTTGGAGGAGGATATCACAGANTCTTACCTACTTGTTAGTGACTTTGCCAACCCAGGGGAATGTTGGGAAATTCCTATGAGCCGATTGAATATGACTGTTCAGTTAGTTAGTAGTAGTAATTTGTCTACGGATACAGGACCAATTGAAATTAGGACTCTGGTAGAAGAAATCACAGAAGAACAATATTACATGATGAGGAGATATGAAAGTTCTCTCTCCCATCCCCCACCTCGTCCTCCCAAACATCCCTCAGCAGAGGAAATGAAGTTAACCTTGCTCAGCTTAGCAGAAGAAAGAACAGTAGAGCTGCCCAAGTCTCCCAAGGTAAGACTATGATTTCACAGAATTTCCTCTTCTTGAGACAATAATTTTTGAGTTTCTTCCAAGTTTGCCTTTTCCTTGCTTTCCTTTCTTTCGTACCAATTTGAAACAAGTCTGTGTAATGCGTACTAGATGAATGAACATCAACAGAGGAGNAAACGTTGCAGCATTTTGTACTTTGATGCTTCACCAGTAGATGTGGCATGAAATCTGTATTGAGTTAGAAATAGAAGTGATGACATTTGGCTATGACTGTGCAAACTGCCATTCCAATGGGTTTTGACAATTAAACGTGTTTAATCAATCAGATACCTCAGAAGAAATTCCCTTCTATTTTGGAAATGTGGTTCATTTCTCTTAGGTACAATTATCTTAATACTTCACCCAGGAAATGAGTATACAATAAACTCCCATCTTCTGGGGGCGGGTANGAGTTTACTGGTAACGTGCATCTCTTAACACATGTCTTCATTTTGTTTTATGTGCAGAAAGTTGTAAAAATATCTTGGCAGAACTGTGTGTGAGAATGTGAGCATCTGCCCACATAATGCCTCTTAGAATTGTAATCTTTAACAGTTCTACTGAAAAATAAAATCAATAAACCTACAGGCACAACGGGATCTCTATGGAATTACTAAATCCATGACTGCTCAAGATGGTAGACAGTAGTTCAGCATCATTTGTACTTGATGTCATTGAATCTTAAACACTGTCTGCTGGCTACCTGAACTGAACTTGCCCTCACCCAGGACATACATGGTTTTTTGTGTGTGTGGCTGAGGGTCTACGGTATATGGAAGGAGTCTATTCTGTCCCAGCAGATGTTGTGCTAGAAGCGCAAGGAAAACAAAACAATTAGTAAAAGAGATACTTTCTGTTTACTCCTCATATTCAGGAATGATAGTAGCATTGGGCACCAAGACTCATAGATGGATGAGGATATGCTTGCAGTTGCATATTTCAAAGACTGTTCTAAAGGTATGCTAAAGGAATCTTTAAGGATCACCAAACTCATTTTCTCGAAGGAAAAAACAAAGATAAAACCAGCAAAAATTTCCTATCTGGAAGAATAATTTTTTTTAAAATGACAAAACAAAGCAGTTCCAAATGAAAATTGATTAGCTAAAGTGAAGGGTTTCTTTGATTCTTATACTTTGATAATATCATTGGTGGTCAGGGTGTAGGCCTAGTGTTCCCAGGTTCTTGGCATCTTATTTCAAGAATGAAGCAAAAAACTCATACATATTTGCAAAAGTAGCAAGAAAACAATATGCAAAGCAAAGCCATAGAACAGATTTAAAAAAATACACTATTAGAAGTGACGGTGGGCCACNTGANTGAAGATATTCAAGGGCCTCATTATTGTTTGGGGCTTTCATTTATTGGTTATCGACTTGGCATACCTGGGAAGAGAGACACTCAATTGATGGAATGCCTCCATCTTATTGGCCTGTNGGCATNTCTGTAAGGCATGCCTGTGGTGACTAGGGACATAGTTTGGGTGGTNATCCATTTCAATTGACAAGCTTGCATAGGCTTTGTTCACTGTGCACGTCCCTTCTTAGCATGCATCTGATTTTAATTATATATAAGCATAAGAAAGTGAATAGAAAATTGATAACAGATTACTAGGTACATTGTTCATAGAGGGGTGTGTGTGTGTGTGTGTGTGTGTGTGTGTGTGTGTGCGTGTGCGTGTGTATGTGTGTGTGTATGTGTATGTGAGCATGCACATGTGCACATAATATGTGTGGGTTAAAGGTCTCAGGTTGCCAAGTGCCTGATGTGTGTGAGAGATGTGTGTATACCCAAGCCAACTAGAGTTCCAAGCAACTAAGCTATTCCCTATTCTTGCCTGCTTCAAAGTGAGAAATAGATGTTTTCCTATTTTTTATCGGTGGGCAGTGTAATATCACCTACTGAAAGATGTGTACAAGTAACTTCCCAGAACCTACCAGGATATAACAAGACATGGCAAAAGGACTTTTCACATGTGCTTAAAATCCAGGACCTTGTAATGAGATTATCCCGAAGTATCCAGATAGGTCTAACTTAATCACAGAACTCTGTGGAGATAATTTGTTTGTGCTCTAACAAATAAAGCTTGCCTGAAGATCAGAGGGTGGAGCTAGCCAATAGTTAACCATAGAGGTCTGGAAGTCTGTACAGATAGACAGGAAGGGATATGGCTGGGCAAGAGAGAGGAATATAAGGTGGGAGGAGACAGGAGCTCGGCCTCTTTTCAGCTGAGGATGAGGTGAGAACTAGTGGCTGGCTTCTCCGCCTCTGTCATCTTTCTGCTTTCACCCCCTAATATATGACTCTGGGTTTTTGTTATTAAGACCAATTAGAATTAGCATTACATGAGTCTTCACAAGGAACTTTTCCAGTGGGAGACAGCATTACATGAGATGTGGTTGAAGAAGAATGCCCAAAGAGACAATGTTACTGCTTTCAAAGAGAGAGGGAGGGACTTGGGCACAAAGTGTGGATGCTTCTCCAAAGTTAGAAAGGATAGACAATGTCTTCCCTAGATGGTCCAGAAAGAAACAGCTTAGCTGGCAATACCTCAGACTCAATCAGATCTGGGTTGGGCCTCNGACTTGTTGAACTCTAAGATAATAAAATTATGTTATTTAAAATAATAAATTTATAATAACATTATAGCAAGAATAAAAAGACAAAATATGATTCAAATTTGTTTAGGGATTAATGAAAGTCTTAAATAGCTAACTAAATCTCTGTATATGAGCTAGGCCGTATTTTGTTGGAAAGTGATTTGTTNGTTTGTTTGTTGTTTGTGACAGTTATGCTGTATAACCCAGGCTAGCNTCAATCTCATGTTCTTCTTGTCTTAGCCTCCCAAATAGCTAAGACAAGAGATTTGTATCCCAAATAACCCACCTTTATCACCAATAACCCCCCTTTCCTTTCCCTCCTCCCCTTTCCCTTTCCTCCCTTTCTATCTCTTCCCCAACAGCTCCCCTTCTTTCCTCCCTTGCCCTCCCTTTCTTCCTCTCTCTTCCTCACCCTGTCATAGTTAGCTTCGGTTGATATCCCTGGATAGAATGACCCTCAGCTGATGGAATGCCTCCATCTGATTGGTCTGTGGGTATGTCTTTGGGGCATTTTATTAACTGCTAATCAATAGAGAAAGGTGCAGCCTACTGTGGGCAGTGCCATTTCTAAACAGGTGATCCAGTGCTATGTAAGAAAGGTAGCTCAAGAAGTAAGAAGTAAGCCTGTAAACAGCATTGCTCCATGGACTCTGCTTTAGTTCCTGTCTCCAGCTTCCTGCCTTGAGCTCCTGTCTGGGTGTCTCTTGATGATGGACTATAACCTANAAGCCAAATAACACCTCCTAGTTGCTTTTGATCAGTATTTATCACACTAACAGAGAAGCGAGGCAGAATAACCCTTTCTTAATTTTCCCTTTGTTTTCTACCTTTTAAAGTGAGTTTTATCAGCTCCTGTGCCCANGGGGAACCTGAGGACACAGCTAAGCTTTAGAACCAGTGGGAGCAGGGATCTTGAGAATAGCTAGAGTAATATTTGTTTTTCTTTCTCTATTGGTTTTGCTTTCTCCAGATAGTTTTTTTTCACATGTGTCACAGGACTTCTAAGAGTTCTTGCATCGTGTATTTTAGTTTCAGTACTAGAAAAGAATGCTGTCTCCTTATCCAGACTGAATTGGAAAAGAGAAAAGACGTAGAACAGACTGACTCAGCCAGTTTACTGGTTGCCTCAACTATAGGCCAAGATGATGAATGTTTTAGTCTTAAACCCATAGAATAGACAACTTACAAAGAAAACAAATATGTTGGTCTTAGAATTCTCAAGGCTAGGAAGTGCAGCATCAAGTTGCTAGTGAAGCTTTTTTTCTCCAGTTCCAAGATGNAATCTTGTTCCTGCTTCCCCCAGAAAGGAGGAGCACCATTTCCTCAGATACCAGAAATTTGGAAGAGGGGAAACCCATCCCTCAAGACATATAAAAATAAAGTTATTAAGTATACTTTTGCATGACTGGATCTTATGGCCTAAGCTCTTTCAATCCATCCTACCTACTAGTACTGCATTAGTGTGAAGTTGCTAACATGAGCTTTGGAAGAGACAAAAAGCATCCAAATAAATCAAAGCAGTGAAGAAGAATATCAGGTCTGGATACCTTAAAAACTAGAGGCAAAAAGTTAAGGTGAAAAAAAAAATAACAGATGTATACTACCTTCCCAAAATTAAAGATTTAAAAATCCCAAACCAAGAAAACATTCATGGATAAAAGTAGATTAAAAGTTTTTTAAAAATACCCTCTAAGGGTAGGAAATGACTTAGGTGTCTTGTTAGAAAAGTACATAACAATATTATCTCTCATGTACTAAAATGACTAAATTAATATATGCTGATCTCAAGATCTACATAGTAATTTGTTGTTCTCTGCCCAGATCCCACATGAGTTTATGGTGTTGAGACCTGAGTCCCACTCTGAACAATGATGGCTTGGAGTTGGTGAAGAGTTGTCAAGATGTTATGAAGTTCTAGAACTATTTTTATTTGATGAACCAGAACTGAGTGACAGCTTGAATTTGAAAGACTTGACACTAGGTGATATTAGTTATGGGATTCATTTAAAGAGCTGTCCAAAGCCTGGAGAGATGACACACACCTGTCATCGTATCACTTGGGAGGTAGAGACAGGACGGTTTCCCTAGATCAGCCTAGGCTGTATAGGGAAATCTCTTCTTAAAATCAGCAAAATAAAAAGCAGGTAACTCTTCCCTGGTGAGTACAGACTCAGTTCTTCTAATGTCTCTGGTTGAGCTAAGGATTGGCATATTTGATGCAATCATGTTGTGACAGACTGCNTGAGACAAAAAAGGTGATGTTGTTTGTTTTTGGTTTTTTTGTGGGGGCTGCCACCCAACTCCCAAATAAATCACACATGCAGGCTTATTCTTAACTATGAATGCCCGGCCTTAGCTTGGCTTGTTTCTTGACAGCTTTCCTTATCTTAAATTATCCCATGTACCTTTTACCTCTGGGCTTTTCCCATTCTCTTATTTCTGTAAACCTTACTCCGTGCTGTGTAGCTGGTGGCTAGACCCTGGAGTCCTTCTTCTCTGGCTCCTTGATTTTTTTCCGTTCTCCAAGATTTCTCTTTTTTATATATTCTCTCTGCCTGTCAGCCCCGCCTGTCCTTTCTCCTGCCTCGCTATTGACCATTCAGCTCTTTATTAGACCATCAGGTGTTTTACACAGGCACAGCAACACAGCTTCACAGAGTTAAACAAATGCAACATAAACAAAAGTAACACATCTTAAAATATTCTACTACATAGGGATGGGGTCAAGGGTGGTGTTAGTGGACTTCTCATCAGACCATTGAGAAGAATTCACAATTTCTTGTTTCAGTTAGTTCCATCAATTCTCATGTGGNTGAAAACAAAGCACTGTTCTCTGAAATCTCTTGAAAACATCACTGGCATTACCATTTACCTATGTTCAGACCTACTGACCTGCTCACCTTCAATAATTTTTACCCACCGTGAAGATTGGGATTTGCTCAGTGGATCATTGATGGAACACAACAGATTTGTCAGTTTCAGTGTAGCGTACCCAGGAAGTCTTAAAACCAATGGTTTCTTATTATCTCAGTGTCCCTCTTCCATCTTTTGTATTCCCTGNGATAACTCTATTAATGCTTTTCTCTCATCCATGCTTTTGAAATAATTGATTTTAAGATTTTTTTTTAATGTTTAACATTAGGGAGCAGTCATTTAAAACAAGCCTGTAAGTCTTGGGGTTTTACCTGGGATACTGCTTTAAATTTGGAGAATACTTTGTGAGGGTTATTCTGAGTTTAAATATTCAGACTCATTTGACTCATTAAAATGCCTTTTTATATGCACAGAAAAGATTGCTAGATGCTTCATTATATGGGTTTACTTTTGCTTTCCTAATGGGTCATTAACTTTACTAGATCATTTCTTGCATTGCTAAATAACAGGGCAATTGTACAGGTAGGCTAGAAGTAAGAATCTAAAATGTATTAAGAATTAGTCAAATCCATCTGTGGTCAGTTAGAAACACTATTAGTTCATCTAAGATGTTTGGAAATTAAGAATATATGGGAACACTTCATAAGAACTAGGTNCAATGAAGGAATTCTTTTTCCATGTTAAGATTACCAGCTATTCTCTTGTGTTGGCACTACCCCAGCAAGGACAAAAGAAATGTCAGTGGAAACTTGAAGACTATAACTTAGGTACAGTAGAAGCATGTGAGGGGACACTGGATATGAAGAAAGGACAACTACATCAAGGTCAACATAGTTTTACATGGATTTTATCACTTGCTAGAAACAATATTAATGTATGAGTAATAATGTACAGAATCTAAACACAGGTGGGACATTATAGGGAATCTGTACAATTCTTTTATGATGATGACATAATGTGAAAAAAAACCTTTAAATTCTATGCAATTGGAGTTTTAATTAGACAGATACATAACATGGCTGAATAAACGAAACTGTGCCTCCACTGTGTCCTGAAGAGGAATGATGTAGGGTAGACTCCTGCTCACAGGTAGGATTTCTGTGTCAGAACTAGTTTCAGATAGCTTGGAAGAACATAGACTCGATGGGGTTTTGCCTGTCATGGATATAAATGGCTATGGCTTTTGAGTACCACAAAGGAGAAATGTAACTTCTATATTCTGATGGAAGGGCCTATAACCGGAGAGGAAAAACAAACCTTTGGTTGAAAGATGAGATATTCCACATCTTTAGAGACTGTAGCTGGGCCCAGAAATCTTGCATTTCATGAACTCTATTTGGCCATTTAATGCCCCTGTGTCCACTTGTTCCTGGAATTTCTAGACTTCTGTGGACAAGAACACCCACAGGAGCCATTAAGGCAAGGAGCAAGGGAGGCAGTAATGGCAAAGTTCTGGGCAACAAGCAAAATCGGAATGCGGCACCAGAGCGAGAGCTGGGGCTGCAAAAGGCAGGAGAGCCAGGGCTCTGTGCAGTGCAGAAAGAACACTCGTGCAGCTGCCACTGGCCTGTCACTTCTGATCTTGGCTGTGACAATGGAATCTTATTAAAGAAATCCAAGCTTCTAGGCTACACGGAGATGAGTGCGACAGACACTCAGTCGTAATTGACAGGATTCCATCCCAAACACGGTGATTTTTGTTTTCTTTTGCNTTCACTGGATGTGCTGTAGGTATTAGGGGTGTTGAAAGAGACGTCTGTCGTAGAAGCTGAAAATCTTCTTTCTCTGTAAACGGAGAAGATTTTCATTATAGCAGTTTTCAAAGACCATAGGCACTGAGGATGGAAAACAGACATCCTTAAAAACTTCATGTTTGAATCTGGAAAAAAGATAAATGGAGGGCACGGAGGAGCCTCTCAGAAAATATGGCATTTTTTCAGTTAGGAGATACAAATTTCACACTTAAAAAAAATATCAAATGCTTATCTGTTGTTCTTACAGCATGACACAGATTAATGCGCCATCATTTTCAAGCTGCCTGAGTTTGGAGTGCAACCCATTGGAATGTAAATTTCCAAATGAAGAAGAAAACAGGGAAAATGATGGAAGAGGTGGCTGAGCATGAATAAAGGAAGTGTTAGGTGGAAAACTGGCCAAACATGAGTCACAACTAGAACCCAGCAGGGGAGATCTGTGTCCTCTGGAGCATTCAGAGCACCTGTCACTTGTTTTTTAATTTCTTCAAGTGGCAGAGGAAAACAAACTTTGAAAGTTTTGCTCTGGTCATAGTGTGCTACCACGTCTAGTTTGATCTCTGACATCTGGCTTTAGTAGTTCATGTAGAAGAACTATTAAAATTTAGTAAGACAGTCCAAAATATGGACTGATTTCTAAAGAATTTCAAGAAATGATGAATACCTCACCAAACTTATTTTAAAAACCCATGAATTTTCTCTGTAGTAGTTATGTGTAAAAATGGTCTTATGGCATGACTGAAGCAAGTACACATTTGGAAATATTTGAGGGAAATTTTGGCCTTTTTTGAGCTTCAAACAGTTGAATATACTCTCATCAAAGAATGATGATTGGCAAATAACGGCAGATGTACAGGTAGGCTAAGAGTAAGAATCTAAAATGTATTAANAATCAGTCAAATCCATCTGTGGTGGGTATCTGTGGTCAGTTAGGGAAACTATGAATTCTCACCAGGGAATGATNATATTTTAAAATTCTTAGTTACAACTCTTCTCCACCCTTTACCTGTGGCACCAGGAACTAAAATATTCCCAAATTTGTGATTATCATGTTATCACTAATAGTGACTACTCCCTGTTAGTCAGGGAAAAAATAAAATTAAAATCTTTTTGTTTTCTCAGTATTTTAGTAAAATAATTAAGTTAAATTTGGAGTAAATGATTTTGCACTAGATTTCTAGCTTCTAAGACAATTAGATTAGCTTTCATTTTAAAAACGAAAGGGCATGAAAAAATCTGTTTGAAAAATAATAGAAGTTTAGAATATTCAATGCAGTGTGTGAAAATAAGGACATTGGAATCATCAGATTTCCATAATGACAACAGGGATTTTAGTGTCCACTATCATTGAGCTGAATATGGACTTATTAGATGGTCANTTTGTAGTCATTGAACTCACTACTTCTCTCTCTCTCTCTCTCTCTCTATATATATATATATATGTATATATGTGTGTGTGTCTATGTAAGTATATATATATATATGTATAAGCATTATATACAGTATTTATGTATATATACTGCATTATCTATTTCTTATCTTTGGAAATATCAGCACAGTCTACTGATTTATCTAAAGCACACATCTGGAAATGGTCTTCTGTTTTCTTTCTTCTTTCCTTTTAGCAACTACTATATCCTGCTGACCCAACTCCCTTTATGCCTCTTGAACACTGCTGGGATTTCACACTTCCTCANACAGGGCCTCATANATACTTATATAATATATATACACATATACTTTGATATATAGCTCAACTAGAAAAGTATATATATCACAGATCCATACTCACACCTGGGTACATTGATGCATGTTTGTAATCCTAATGCTGCACAGGCTGAGGTAATGCAGATCGTATATTCAAGGTCAGCCTGGGATAGATAAAGGAACATTGTCTCAAACTAAAATGAAAGGTAAGGAAAGAAGGCTGGGGAGGTAACTCAGTAGATAATAGGGGGCTCTCAAGCCTAGGACCTGAATTGAATCCCTGTGCCTCTCGTGGTAGAAGGGGAGAAATGACCCCTGCAAGTTGTCCTCTGACTTCTGCTGGCACACCTGATGTATGCTGTGCTGGGNATAGAAGCCAAGATGTACACAATAAGCAAGCACCCTACCAGTTTAGCTTCATCCTTAGCTCATGCCTTGTGCCTTTTAATGGCTCTTCTTGTAGTCTTCCTAAACTCTAGGTGCTTTAGAGCTAAACTTAAGTCTCTTCTGTATCTAGGTTTATTTTTTAAGTTCCTGTCCACATTCATGAATTTCTTTTTAAATTTTTTATTAGATTTATTCATTTTTTAATATGTGAATATTTTGCCTGCATGTATGCTTGTGTATCACATACATGCCTGGTGCCTGTAGAGATCAGAAGAGGGCATTTTTGTTGGTTGTTCTTTACTCTTTTGGGGTGCCCACCACACAGCTCCCAAATAAATCACAAGCAGAGGCTTATTCTTAATTATAAATGCCCGGCCTTAGCTTGGCTTGTTGCTAGCCAACTTTACTTAACTTTAAATTATCCCATCTAGCTTTTATCTTTGGGCTTTTACCTTTCTCTATTTTTGTAAACCTTTCATTATTTCTTACTCCGTGGCTTGCTGTGTAACTGGGTGGCTGGGCTGATGTCCTCCTCCTTCACTTGCTCCTAGATCCCTCCTCTCCCAGATTTCTTCTTCTATTAATTCTTTCTGTCTGCCAGCCCTGCCCATCCTTTCTCCTGCCTCACTATTGGCTGTTTAGCTCTTTATTAGACCATCAGGTGTTTTACACAGGCACAGCAACACAGCTTCACAGAGTTAAACAAATGCAACATAAACAAAAGTAACACACCTTAAAATAATATTCCACAACAGGGCATCAGATCCCTTGGAACTGGAGCTCAACATGGTTGTGAATGACCATGTGGGTTCTGGGAATTGAACCTGAAACAACAAATGCTCTTAACTGCTCTCCAGCCCCATATGCACACATTTCTTGTGCATATAAAATGACTTTCAGTAGAATTAATTATTTATATACATTCATTCATGAACTCACTAGAAATTATATCATAATTTTCTTCTAAAATCTGCTTAAGGGGCTAGAGAGATGGCTCATCAGTTAAAAGTGCTTGATGCTTTTGTAGAGGAATGAAGTTTGACTCCCAGCACTCACACTGGATGGTTCACCACCACCTGTAACTCCAGCTCTAGGGACTCCCAGGCCCTCTTAGGAGTCTGCTTGGTACCCTTCCATATACGCACATCCATGCACACAGGCACAGGTACTCATATAGGTAAACAAATAATAAAATAAAACATATACAATCTGTTGAAATGGGCTTAAAGATCATCTGCTAAAGAAAGGTCTATGCTAGAGAAGTACCAAACTAACATGCCACTATCTGATGGGCAGGGAGTTTGCAACTCCACCTGCAGGATACTTAAAGGTCAAGGAAGTCATCAGGATGAAGAGATACTTTGTGCTGCTGCAGGACGTATAAATATGGGCCTCCCATGCTCAGGACTTGCCTTTTTTTGTCCTAATGCTGAGAAGAGGGCTCAGGATACTTGGAATGCTCCCAGAGACAGGAACTGGCTACAAGAGCACAGTATAACAACTACTGTACTGTCTAAAACCAAGCAAACAAACAAACAAAAAAAGCAAGCACACAAACAAAAAACCCCTCCTTAACATTCAATCTACAATATCAATTTCTCGTCTTTGGAAATACCAGCACAATCTGTTGACTAGTCTAAAGCACGCGTCTGGAAATGGTCTTGTTTCTTTCTTCTTTCCNTTTAGCAACCACTACTCCTATTAATCCCACTCCTTTTATGTCTCTTGAGCACTGCTAGGATTTCACACTTCCTTGGTACAGGATTCCATCATTTCTGGCTTGCAGTTTTGAGTTCAACTTGTAACTATTCTGTAGTCGAAAGTTTTCTCTGGTCCTGCCCAGCCCTGCCAGGCCCTGCCATCCTGCAGCCACTTATAAAATAATTACTCAGAGGCTTAATATTATTTAGAAATATTATACCAGGCTTCTTGCTAGCTAGCGCATATATCTTAAATTAACCNATTTCTATTCATCTATGTTTCGCTACGTGTTCTGTGGCTTTACTGGGTCTGCTGGCATCTTACTGCTCCTTCCACAGTGGCAGCTAGCATCTCCCCAGAATTCGCCTTTCTCTTTCCTCTCTCTCTCTTTGGATTTCCTGCCTAGTCAGCTTAGGATATTTTCATGTAGATATGACAGCCACACAGGTTTTCCCAATCTTAAACTTCGAAAGCTATGAAATGAAATCTGTTCTCATACTTTTATAGGAACCATTGGGGGTTCACTTTGGGATAAACATGGACGTATTTAAGTCTGGTGACAGCTATGAACAGGAAATGAATGTTCTGCACTCTGATGGTCAATATCTGAATCTGAACCCTCTCCGAGTACTATTTCTTTGAATCTAATAGAAATCAATACTTTTAGACCCAGGATCACCCCACATTTTCTTGATTTAATTTACCTACTCTGTATTATACAGGTATAAGAAACTTATAATGTAGCAGTTCTATTGTGTCATTCATATATATGTACAAACATATGTATATGCATGTGTGTGTATAGTCTCTCACATGTTTTCAGTTGCAGTGTAGACTCAGTTACCTCCAACTTTTTAAAGGACCTCATTGATTGAAAACAAAACAAATACCTTGCGATAATTTGATTAAAAGGAAATTCAATAATCATTTGGATAATTTGGGCTTTTATATTTGATTTTTCCATCTCATTAAATGGTTTGACAGTCCGTTCAGCTGAATCTTCTCATTAAAGACATGTGAACCTCTCTAGTAATTTCTGACAACTCTTCAAGTTGAGAATGGGGGGAACGTAAACTGGAATGAAGTGGGAGATGACTGTGCTGTGTGGTCTGGATATGGGCTGCCACAGTGGCTTAACATTATCAGATGTGAAGTAGATTGAGTGGGGGAGTGCTGTGAACCAACTCACTGTTTATNGGTCTCATCTACTTGGGGGCTGAGGTTAGACCGTGGTAGTAGGATCAAGGATGGAAAAAGAAATGTCAAGCAAGGGGACATTGTGGCATCTGAGGCTGCCAGGGACCAGGAAGATAAGTGATGAAGGCCATAAGTAGCAGCTAAGACTATGTCTATTTGAGCACAAAACCAAAAAAATGTCTCTCCCTGGCTGCATTTCCTCTCCTACTTTTAATAAAGAATCTTCATTTCATAACTTGACTGCTGACCTTTAAAACTTAGCTTATTCCCACCTGAGTTCTTTTATTAACAGAACTGTCTTTTCTTAGGCTTTAAGCAAACTGAAGTCTTTGTGGAAAATATTGAACATTTCATCTGAGTTTAGGTAACTATGGTTTGAAACAATATTCTGAAAAATTAAGAGAATATGATTTTTGTCCTGAATTTGTTACTCATTTGCAGAGTGATCTAGGATCATGATAGTATCCTTGACTGTAAATTTAGGTTACAGTGAATGACCAGAACCCTTTCTTCTAGCTTACACATTGCACACACTTATGATTCTGTATTTACACATTATATATTAAAGAATTNAGATTAAAATTATTTATTTGAATACCTTAAAATATCAACAGGATGCCTTGTTGTAGCTGAAAATCTCTACACAGACAAAACAGGGAGAGTCTCCAGACTTTCTTCTTGTATGTTGGATCATAGTGGTCTTTCTGGCAATGTACTATAAATTTCTGTCTTTGGTACCCAAAGTGTACGCTGTGATGCTTGATTTAACGGGGCCCAATTTTTTATATGGTGGGAACTTGGCTTCTCTTTTGTCTTCCTCTATCTACTCTGAGAGGCTTTTTACAGGAAATTCCCCTGTTTAGAACTACCACTACCACCACCCCCATCTCCGTTTTGCATCTCAGAAACCTGATTGCCATGTTGGCATCATTCCCCTAGCTCTGCAGGGCACTATTTCTACCTGACATCCATCCATTTGACATGAGCATTCCCTTATTAGGCACCCTTGCTGGTTCTTCTTAAGCTTCCTCTCTTTGGCTAACAATTTGGTACCCATGTTCACTCCACAAGGTGCCATTCCTCATGTGAAGCCTGTCTCTCCTGCCTCCTGCATTACACGATGCATCAACGCATTGATTCCATGTGGTGGTGCTGACTACTCCTTCCTGAAACTAACCAAATTTGCTTGCAAATAAACACAACAATATTGTTTTCCCCNTCTCAAGGGTGTTATATTTATGACTCTATTTGCCATAGAGAGAGCAGAATTAAGATACCAAGAGGCTGTGCAGTGAAAGGTAGGAATAGCTTTTTCTTGCAAATGGAAAGAAATTTTGCCTCATTTAGCTAAAAGCACAAGGCCTTTCTAATCACACATTTGACATCATGACCAGACCAGGGGAAAAATGTACCTGCTCCGTTATAATTGGCTCTGCTCACAGAAGTGGATTTCTTATTGTCTGTGCAGCTACAGGAAATATAGTTAATAAAAGCACATGTCAGCCTGAGTGAAGCTGTTCTGTAAAGCTCGGCCAGACCACTCTGTGAAACTGTTATTTCCTATTCTGAAAACTAAATCTCGAATCACAGTTAAAAGGTAATCAGTCTTCAGCGGAGTCGTCTTGTAGAGGGAAGCAGTAATTCCAGTTTGATTGGTGACATGGGCTTTTCAGAGAACAGTTTCAAAATGGAACAGTTGGAGGAAAAGCAAACACACGCCAAATGGACATTTCCCGGAATTTTTAGGACATCAGGCTATATTGATAAATACATTGCATTTTTAAAAATGTGTCTTTTCTAAACAATACTGGTAAAACACTGTAGCTTTTTAGACTTCACTGCTTTGACCTGCTGTGACATAACCCTGTAAGACAATTTACAGATTTTTATGGTCATCTTTTGTAGCTGAGGTATATTATTCAAATTTCCAAGGTCCACCATTAGTTCTCTGGCCTGCAGAACCATGAAACATATTGGAAAGGTGATATATGAGCATCAGTTTCGATGCTTTTTCTCTTGTGTTCTTTTCGTGGACGCCATGCTTGCTTCTGCCATTGGTAGCACAATATTATTTTCCTTCTCACATAATTAGAAAGAGAAAATCATAAGAAATAGCACACTCATATGTATGTGTGTATTCAAAATATATATTGCTCATTTTTACACACACACACACACACACACACACACACACACACACACACACACACACGGAACTAATATGGCCTCACCAAAGAGAAAATTTTATGAGTTTAACTTACAAATTTCATGATTTGAAATAAAGTTGTTATATTGGGCCTAGAAACAGTAACAAGATTAGAAACAAGTATACATTTTTTTTGCATGCAACAACAAAAGCATGCAATATTGCTGGAAAAACCATGTTTTATACCATTTCCTAGTGGATTTGAGGCTGTGTGTGCTGAGCAGAAGGACTACAACTCTGCATGAGTCAGTACAGATTCCTCTTCACCTGCTCTGTTTCTTCTAAGTGTACTGACAATTCTGGATAATTCTCACTGCATTGAGGAGAATTTTATGGAGGACAATTTGAATCAAGGAACCAAGGGAACTTGACCATTGTTTCAAGTGGATTTCCTCAGCAATTTATTTTTTTCCTTTTGATGATTTATTTGATAGTATTACCTGTGTACATCTCTTACCTGAGATCTAAGATATTATGCACAGCAAATACCATGTTCTGAACATGTGTATAACTGTTCTCAAGGCATGCTTAATTAGTTCTCTGTCTAGTATTGGACAAGAGAATGAATTTTCATGTTGTGAAAAATCTTGCACTGGAAATATTTTAATTATACACATAATTCATATAATTTCAGTGCAAAACTAAACCTCTCTCAGACATCTTTCTCTCCTGCACACTAACCATATTTAGTTTGTTGGAATGTATAGGGACAGCTAACCACACTAAACAGAACAATGGTCCCTTGGCTATATAGAGTTGTCACAGGCCACCGGAAGGACTTTTGTTTTATTTCTAAGACTGAAATTGGAAGCCTTCAAAGCCTTTGGAGCAGATCAGTGATATGACTATTGCCTTAAGAATCGCCATGATTCTAAGACATTCCTAAACTATTAGCATCAGCAATGAGGTTTTNTTCCTACAGGTTTATCTGCACATTAATGCCATTTTCTTTTGCTTTTGAAATTTATTTGAAAATATTTAGACTCCTTTAAAGTAAATACATTTCATTTCTCTAATATTTCATTACTTTGGGGGAGAGAACAGGAATTAATAAGGATTAAATAAAATAGCCCTGTCTAAGCAGAATTTATAAATTATAAAAATGTATTGTCTGATCACACTGAAAAGAGGATCTCCACTGGGATCATTATATTTTTGGATCTCTTAATNAAAATATTCAGGGCTAAATTTTTTAAAGGACTTATTTTCAAGTAGAATGCTGCAATCTGAGATGCACTTTAGTGCCTTGTAATTACCAGTAAATTGTTAGCTTTAAAGGGCTGGGTAGCTGGGAATAAGGCAATAACTATGAATCTCATCCATAGATTAAATGAAAATGTTAACAGTGAGAAAGAAAATAGTTTTCCTTTTTTTCTTGTGGAATAGGGATTAGAATTTATATTGGACCTCTAACTTCCTGTTATTCAATAACAGAAAGCTACTGAGTGTGGGTAGGAGAGATGGCTCAGTGGTCTAGGGAGCTTGGTGCTGTTCCCAAGCACCCGAGTTCAGTTTCCAGCAGGTGACTGACAACTGCCTGTAACACCATCTCTAGCAGATCCATTGCTTTATTCTGGCTTACACACAGACACACACACACACACACACACACACACACACACACACACACACACACATACTAAAAATAAATCTTTGAAAAAGAAAAGAAAAATATAGAGTAAATCAGAAAATGGCTCAGACATTTAGCCTCAACCCTTGAATATAATTGTTAGGAAGCAAAGCTTTATCTTTCATCTTAATAACACTGTCTGACTTCTTGAAGAAAGACTACTGGTAACCACTCCCTCCACTGGAAGTCTTGCCTGGTCACCAGAGATCGCCAGTTCAGGCCTTGTATCTCATAGGAGTCATAGCTGGGGTCATCCTTGTAGATTCCTGGGAGATTCCCTTGTGTATTATTTTTACCGGATCCTGAAATGCCCCCCTTTTATAGTCATCTCTTTCAACAGTCTCTCCCTCCACCTCCCCAACCTGATAGCTCATATTCCCATCCCTACCTGTCCCCAGTCCACCCAGGATATCTCCTCTATTTTCCCTTCCCAGGGAGATCCATGCATGTAAGATGAACTGCNAAACAGTCTTATTAATAAAAAACCCGGAGCCAGATATTGAGGCGAAAATTGAGAGATCAGAGGAATAGGACAAGCCACAGCCAACCTCACCTTACCAATTCTTCAGCCTCCAAAGGGACCTGCTTCCTGTATACCCATGCCTATATGCCTTTCTGTTCTGCCATCTCACTTCCTCTCTCCGCCAAGCTATATCACTTCCTCTTTCTGCCAGCTCTATCACATTCTGTCTTTACAGACCTCCAGACCTCTATGGTTAACTAGTGCTTGGAATTAAAGGCATGTGCTAGCACACCTGGCTCTGTTCGCAGTGTGGCCTTGAACTCATAGAGATCTGGATGAATCTCTGCCTCCCAGTGCTAGGATTAAAGGCATGTGCTACCATTACCTGACTTCTATGTTTAATACAGTGGCTGGCTTTTTCCTCTAATCCTCAGATAAGCTTTATTGGGGTGCACAAATAAAATATCAGCACACATGCATCCCTCCTTGAGCCCTCCTTCTTACCTAGTCTCTCTGGGTCTGTAGACTGTAGCATAGTTATCCTTTATTTTGCAGTTAATATCCACTTACGAGTGAGTACACATAATGTTTGCCTTTCTGGGTCTGAGTTACCTCAGTTTGGATGTTTTTGGTTTTTGTTTTTTCTAGTTCTATCCATTTACCTGAAAATTTCATGATGTCAGTTTTTAACCACCAAGCAATACTCCATTAT
Organism: Neotoma lepida; assembly: GCA_001675575.1. Classification (NCBI taxonomy): domain Eukaryota; kingdom Metazoa; phylum Chordata; class Mammalia; order Rodentia; family Cricetidae; genus Neotoma; species Neotoma lepida. The sequence continues at coordinate 51,896 of LZPO01108283.1, read as the reverse complement.
GTAATTGTACCACATTTTCTTTATCCATTCTTTGGTTGAGAGGCATCTAGGTTGTTTCCAGGTCCTGCCTGTTACAAATAAAGCTATCTATCTGTCTATCTATCTATCTATCTGTCTATCTATCTATCTATCTGTCTATCTATCTATCTATCTATCTATCTATCTGTCTGTCTGTCTGTCTGTCTGTCTGTCTATCTATCTATCTATCTGTCTATCTATCTATCTATCTGTCTATCTATCTATCTATCTATCTATCTATCTATCTATCTATCTGTCTATCTATCTATCTATCTATCTCTTTTCAACAAATTTATCAACTATTTAGTCTAATTACATATCATCTATTACCTATTACCCCTATATCAATATTCCATCATTTCCCCTTTATGAACACTTGCTAGAGTGTTACAATTTTGTTTCTAGAGGTTTGGAAAGATGATTTTGGTGAATTTTGCTAGTCTCTCTGTGTTTTTATGAAGGATTGGATTTTTTTTATTTAGTCATGGTAATTGTCAATTTTAAGTCAAGCAGGTAGCTCCCCTCTCCTCAATTTTCTGATTCCGAAAACAAAGATAATAATATACTTCAGAGAGCTGCTGTGAGGATTAAGCAAGTTCATATAAGAAAAATACTTAGAGTAGCACCTGGAATACAATCCACGCCTACCAGCCACGTGACCCAGGAAAATTCATTTTTAATACTTAAGTTCAAATAGATAAATGGGGTAGCAGTGAACTGAAACTCTTCTGCACAGATAATGAGACAACAGAATGAAGAAACAACCTATCAAATGGAAGAAAATATTTACCAACTATACGTCCAAAGGCACTGCTATGTAGTTCCATCTGTAAGGAACTCACCAATTCAGTAGCAACAACAAAAAGCAATTAAAATGGAGAACAGACTTAGAAATATTAAGTGTAGGCAGGATTTGAATAAAAGGAGACTTTTTTTTACATACTGTTGGTGGGATACAAATTATTTCCATAATCGAAATTAGTATGGAGCTTTCCCAAAAAGTTAAAAATGGAATGCTCCTATGATCCAGTAATCCTTCTATTGGGTTTTTCCTCTGAGGAAATGCTGCTGAAGACATGCCTGCCTTGAGTGTTCACTGCAGCACTCTTCACAGTTGCCAACATTCGTAATTAACCCAAGCAAGTCTCAGCTGATGAGTGGATTAAAAATGATGCACAGATAGACAATGGAGTATTATTCAGCCATAAAAGAGCTAAATCCTGCCATTTGTGATACTGTAGTTAAGACTGGAAAAACAAATGTNGGGCACAAACTGACAAGTGTTGTATGACCTCACTTGTATCCAGAACCTAAAAAGTCATCTCTTAGAATTTGGCAGTGAAGTGGTTGTTTTAAGGGTTGGGGAGGATGAGAAGGCTGAGGAAGGTTAACAAAGAAACAAAGGTACAGCCTCAAGAAGCAAGCAATTCTGGTCATTTTTGCACAATAAAATAACTACAATGAGTTATACAAAGATAAAGGTTGTAATCTAATTTAAATATATACAATGCATACATGTGCCAAAACAATATGATATGTGTAACGTTGTTTTTTTATGTACTAGTTGAAAATAAATCCTCAAATGTGTTAATTAAATATTAATAACCATATCCTTTATTTTTCTAAATACTGGTTTTATATTCATAAAGTTATGTATTGTGTTTTCTGATTGCTTCAAAGAGTCCTCACAGCAGTTGATAATGTTGTTTACATTCCATTACACTGACTATTCCCTGAAGCTTCTTGAAGCAAGAACAGATGGCCAAGCTGTTGGAGGGATGGCAATCCTATTCACTTCTCAAATATGTAGGCTGCAAAGCGTACATTACAGACTACTTCAGCCTTTTGTTACCTCAAAAAAGTAATATTCCACTTTCAGTGTTGTATATAGAAGTACACTTTACATCTTAGGGTATAAATAAAAATATGAAATGTCATTTGGGATACTTACAGCTGTCAAAGACATTCTCTTGGAATGTCTGCATCTTATTGACAAAGCTGTTTCTCAAGAGACTCCACCCTCACCAAAGGCATTTGGGCATTAGACTATAGGATTTCAGTGCCTTCAATATCTACAAACACAAGTCTGTTTATGATTTCCATGATGGGCTTAGTACCCAATTACAAAGAATGGTTAAGAATATGTAGTGATGCATTAGTTATGACAGATAGTCATTCGTCCTCTCCTATAAAAATGACAATATGTATAACATCGACCTAACTGAAGGTATTCTTGTTTTTAGTCTGTTGTATCTTTGTTAGCATTTTTAGGGCACTGATATTTGAGTAAGTAAGAGAAAACTGGGGCCAACTCTCTAGTTGTGGTTGTTCATTTGTAAGAGTTAGCAGCAACACTGTAGATTTGGTTTCTAAAATGCTTTCATGTGATACATATCAGACTATGTCAGATATGAAAAGTGAAATTGGCCAGTATAAGATTGCTTACCTGTAATTGTAGAACTCCACAATCTGAAGCAGGAGAATTGTTGAGTTTGGTGTTAGCCTGGGTAAGTTTGCAAGTTCAGGGCTATCATAGGGCTCCAGAGTGAGGTCCTGACTCAAAAAGAAATGAGAAAGCAGAAATTGGGGAGCAAGAGTAAGAAAGACAGGGGGAAAGCCTGTGAGAAAGATCACAAAAGGTTTGCCTTAAGATGAGCAGAGGCATAAATCTGGAGAAATAATTTCTTCCTTAATAACCAAAAATTTGACCTAATTGTATGTAATTTTCACATGTACTATAGATATTACAGAGAAATAGATAGCTAAAATGACAATAGGGTGACTGGCTTTCGAATCTGATGGTTTAAAAATCTCATCCCAACCTGGGTGAAGTAATAACAATGTCATATACAATCTGGGACCATGACAGAACACTGGATGGAGGCTAATCCCACTATAGATCTGGTACTTCTAGGAGGGGCTATCCCTGTGCTATCACAGTCCTTTCTTAAGAGCCACTTATTAGAATCATCTGCATAGTCAGGCAAAGATTTCTGCTTCAAACTCACAGAACTGAGGTTCATGTTCCCTGTTTTGAGTCACATAGGAATCACATAGGAATCAGAAGAGTGTCTGTAAGTATACAAATAAATGNGTGTGTTTGTGAGAGAGAGAGAATATATGTATATACATATATGTATGTGTGTATATGTGAGCACCTGTGTGCTGTGTTAGTGTGTGTGTGTGTGTGTGTGTATGACTGCATGGGTCTGTGTGTGGAAGTGTATGTGTGTGTTCATTGTTGTGAGCCAATGACTATGTGTTCCTATGTAAAATGAGTGTAAGCATGTGAGGGAGTGGTTGTGTGGGTACATGCGTGTTGTGTGTGTTGTGGGGAAGAGACTGTAGTATGCTGATTGACAAGTCAGCATCACACATTCTGCTCTCTACACAGTATNTGGACTGAGTAGAAGGATGTACCCTATATGGGAGCAAGGTCATTGCTTGAAGAAGGAAAATGGGCTCTGAGGAGACAAATTTCTAATAGAGAATGTTACCATGAGGGAAGTATTGTTTTTTATCTCAATTTTATGTGCATGAGTGTTTTGCATGCATGTATATGTGTACCACTTAGATGTCTGGTACACTCACAGGCCAGAAGAGGATGTCAGATACCCTGAGACTGGAATTACAAACTGTTGTGAATTGCCATGTGGATGCTAAGAATCAAACCCCAGTCATCTGGATGAGCAGCCAGTGCTCTTAACTGCTGAAACATCTCTAGGCTCCAGGAAATATTCTTTTATAACAGTTCCTTATGAAAGTCTTTCTTTTTGAGAAGTAAAGCTATACGGAGTAGTATCTTTAAGGGCATTAAGTTTTGAAAAGTGGCCTCTTCTAAATGTCTGTCATCAGTGGAGCAACTAGAGGCCATAGAGGTTGCAAGATTGTTCCTACGTCAAACAGCTTCACCTGATTTAGCCTCACTTTGATAGACTTACTTTTTTTTCTTTCTTCTTCCTTTTTTTTTTTAGAGAAAGGTGAATTATAGGCATCTATTCAGACTTTTATTACATCTTACTACACTGCATTAGAAATATTATCTTTCATCTGAGTCCTTCAAGGCAGGTGTTTTATTCTTCAAAGTATGGCATATCTTNTTTCTGTGATTTAGGTTTTATTTGCTAAGTAAATGAGCAAAGCAAAATGAATGAAGAGGTGATTGATGATTGACTCCTTGCCACTGGAAATCCAAAAGACTATGCTAATCTCATTATCTCAATATTGATTTGAACAAGCTGCCTGTATGTCTCCATTCCAGGAGGTAACGCACACTTCAGGAACAGTTCAAACCTGCTAAGTCACTGAGAGACTTGAGGTAGGAATCGGTGTTACAGGGAATGTCTCTGAAGTGAACCTCCACTTAAAGGCCCAGTTTATCATTCTTTAATGCATAGAGAAAAATCAGTCTTGGAGAAGGGCTTTCAATGCCTTCTAAAAGATGATAAAGCTGTGAGCAAGANCGTTGGAGCACTTAGAGGAATTTGCTGAACCCCGAGAGTGCTCAGTAACTATCATTTTGACGATAGACTGATCTCATGGAGGATGTCTGTACTTTTGGCTTTCTGTAGAAATTTTGCCTCACACAGTCCTTGTCTTTGTTTCATAGGGGAGAGAGGATGTTGTCATTACTCTGTGTGTACCTTCTGTAGATGTATAATAGGAAGTGGCACCTAAGTTAAATAAATCTGCTTCTGTGCAAGATTAAAAAAAAAGACTCCATAAATGGAAATTTGGGTTCAAGCAACTCAGTACGTATTATTTCTTTTTTCCTTTTCTTTCTATCTTTTTTTTCTTATCAACAAATGTTGATAGGTTTTTATCAACCTATGTCCACAAGTTTATTTCAGCTTTCTCTGTGGGTCATTTGTAACGATGGCCCTTCATCTAATCATCATACCTTATACACATACATTGTTGTTGTAGAATATTATTTTAAGGTGTGTTACTTTTGTTTATGTTGCCTTTGTTTAACTCTGTGAAGCTGTGTTACTGTGCCTGTCTGAAACACCTGATGGTCTCATAAAGAGCTAAATGGCCAATAGGAAGGCAGGAGAAAGGATAGGCAGGGCTGGTAGGCAGAGAGACTATAGAAGGAGAAATCTGAAAAGAAGAAGTAGTGAGAGAAGGAGGATGCTAGGAGCCAGCCCCAGAGTAAGAATGAAAGTAAGATTTCAGAAGTAAGAAAAGGAAAAATCCCAGAGGCAAAAGGTAGATGGGATAATTTAAAGTTAAGAAAAGCTGGCTAGAAACTAAGCCAAGCTAACTGGGCATTCATAATTAAGATTAAGCCTCTTCCCTGTGTGACTTATTTGGGAACTGGGTGGTGAGCCCCCCAAAAGAACAAAAACAAACAACACATTGTTCTTAGTCAGGGGCACATAGGGCCACAAGGGAGACATGTACATTATTCTGCATGAGGGACATGGAGTGNTTATCAGGAGAAATAAGGAATGTAGTTTAAGATCAAAGCTATGTGTTCAGCCTCACTTGTAAAAGTTGTTTNCATGGAGAGCCCAAGTATAGCAAGATTGATTACATTGTTTTTCTTAAAGATAAGTTATATTTCAACAAGCTGAGTACACAGTATATAGTTTTAAATGATCTCAAAGCATATGATGGGCTTGGTTACAAGGTTGAGCGAATGTTCTGTTTGTGAAGGCAAGCTACAAGGCATTCCAGAAAAAAAAAATCCTTCTCATACCCCCTAAATCATGAAATGGGTAACAATTTCAACAATAACAAAAGAACTAACTACAATATTCTGATTAGTCGTGGATAATAATTGGGAAAGCACGTAATTTGTATGTGTCAATTTTATATCTCATTTACCTGAGTAGTTGAAAAGTCAACACATGGCAAAAAAATGGGCAGTTTTTTTCCTAATGCGTGTAAGGACACATTGGTAATATCTAAGCAGCCACCAAAATCAATGATCTTCAGCAGCTGGCAATTGAGTGCAAGAGCAAGGACTCTGTCACCAGTGACACTGCAACGTCCTTTCAAAGAAATTTCAAGAAGGTCCAGACAGGAGGAAGCCACAGCTTTTATTCTTTNTGAAGTTATGCCATATCTATATTCCCTGGAGGATTTTGGATTTAGTACCTTCAGTTTTTAGCACTTACATAGGGGCCAGAGAGCCATGTCTGAATACCACAACTCTAGCTTTTGGACTTAAGGATATAATGCCTACTTATATTGGAATCTCATATATGCTCCCACATGCTCATTATTTTAATCTTATATCTTTGATGTTTGCAAACAAATATTTAATATCTGAGAAAAATGTGGAAATTTGATTAGTAGGCCCCAAAGACAGTTCCAGGAGTTGACTGACTTGATTGTGACAAAGGCATCATGGCTGCCCTCTGAAGAGTATTATTTCTTTATTCTCCCTTCCTTTCACTTCATCCATTTAAAAGAAAGTTTTTTTCCCATCTGAATGGCTTTTAGGACCAGACTTTAATAAACACTTCAAAGTAGTCTGGCTGGATGAAATACTGTCATACGTCACTTACTAAAAATAAGATGCAAAACTGCACACATAAAGAAAATGAAGCATTATGCTCTGGTGGCTTCCTTTTAATGAAAAAAAATGGTTTCTACATGACAAAGGGGATTACTGTCATACATATCTTCAATATTCTGGAGGCTCTAAGGGACTGGTAAATTTAAAAATGTTAAACAACTGAGAAACATTCAAAGTTCAGCTGATAAGTAGATTCTTCGGAAAGCATCTATAATCACATTAAAAAGAAATGAGTAAACAGTTACTAAATGTCAAAAGCCATCAGAAAAATAAAAACCCAAGTGTATGCTCTCTATAGACAATCAATTTTATGTATAACGATACAGATTAAAAGAACAGAAAGATATGCACTGGTTTACATATATCTGCCATTGAGGAGGAGGAGGAGTTTTTAAAAAATGAAAGGTAAGTTTCATTTTGTAAGTCCAATTTAGTCCCAATGTCATTTACCTGTGCTGTAGAGAAGATGGTCAGAGGCCTTTTCTTTCATATTTGAATGGTTTTCTATTCTGATTACTGGCTTTCACACACACACACACACACACACACACACACACACACACACACACACACCAGAGACTGTGAGAGAGAAAACACCTATACACATGCTTTTTATTTCATTAGTTCATTAGCCCTTCCAGCTTTGAGAATGCTTTGAAATTTCNTTATTTCGATTGACAAAACTCCAGAAAACCACCCAGAAGTATTTTGCATTTGTTAGATCCCAACGTCAGTAATCGCGAGAAGCGCAACGTTGCTATGATCTTCGTTTCCCCAAAGAACCATTTCTGGTGGTGTCTGTGGTAGGAAAACGAGTTGTTCCTTCTGAGAAAACTCTAAAATTCCAGCCGTCACAGTCATTTCATATTCACCTTGAAGTGAAAATGTACTCACTGGTAAATAATCCTGTTTAGAAAGCCCAAGTGATGTTTGGAATATGACAAATACCTGCTCCTTTTATCAAACAAACAATTCCCAATTGATCATGGAAACAGACAGACTGAAAGGAACAGAGCTCACACAGCAGTGCTGCTTCGGCCCTCTCACTCACCACACAGCAGGTAGTCAAGTCCTTGCTTTCCAGTTCTTAATCCAGGACTTAACGTTTTTATTTTGTGTTAGTGTGTGTTCATGTTTGTGTGTGTGTGCACATGTGTGTGGAGGTCACTGGTTGACACTGGATGTCCTGCTCTATCGCTCACTACCTTATTCTGAACCTGAGCTCATTGATTGGATAGATTGATTGGTCAACAAGATCTGGGACCTAGCTCTCTCTGTTACCCTCAGTGCTAGGCTTGCAGCTGTGCCTGGCTTTTTAAGTGGATACAAAGGGTCCAAAAACAGATTAGGTCCTATACCAACAAAGACAGCTCCCCAGCCCCTGAAATATTTGGCGATCATCCAAAATAATGATATCATTAGCATATTATTTTCAAGTACCCATATTATTTTCATTTTAAGTGTAATTGTTTGAATAAAGATTTAGTCTTTCTTAGCCTATACTTTCATGCAACAGTCCTTTGTTTCTTTTGATATTTTGAGTACTGAAAGTTTGAGTTGAAAATATGTTTTCCTGTTCATAAAGTCAGGTGTTATTATGAAGAATATTCCATAGATCAAAAGTGCTACAATATCATTTAATCCACCCTGTCACAGGTAGGCATTCTAAACTATAAACTTGTGAAAATAAAAGGGGGAAGAGGGGGCAAATAATCTAACTTTAGAGTAAAGCAAACCCTGAAAGTATTTGTGATTAACGGAAGGCAAGAAGTAAGGGACAACAAGAACAAATGGAACAATTTGGAAACTGTTGTACATTTAAACTCCATCCCTTCTATAAACACTTTAATGCACGTGGGTAGGTACTCCATCTCCAGCACAAGACTGTTAGACTAAATAAACAAATAAGATTTCAAACATGTTGCCTACAGAAAACACATGGGAAATATAAAGGCACAGTTTCAAATTCAAATGGGAGGGGTAAATACTGTCAAAATATGATCAAATACTATTCAAAAGGAAGCTTAGAAACTGCGCATGACAAACAACACAGCCAGGAATATAGCTGAGCATAGAAAAAAATTTTATACTGAAGAAATGTCAGTTCTTTAGGAAGATACCATGGCTTTAATGTATATGTACCTAGCAGTTTGAAACATGTAAAATAAAATCCTATTAGAGAAAAATAGGTAAATTCCCAGTTACAGCTGGAAATTAGAACATGCCTGTAGCAGTAATTGATAGAAAGAAAGGGAGTTTGGTGTTTTGAATAAAAATGCCCCCCATAGGCTCATATAGTGAAATGCTTAATTGTCAGGGAGTGGCACTATTAGAGAAGGGTTAGAAGGGTTAGGAGGTCTGACCTTGTTGGCACTGGGGGGTGGGCTTTGAGGTTTCAAAAGCCCACGCCCGTAGTTGGTTGTTTGCCTCTTTTCCTCTTTGCTCTTTGGGGCCCCGCCACCAGCTCTCAAATAAATGCATATGGAGTCTTATTCTTTCTTCTGAATGCCCGGCCTTAGCTTGGCTTGTTTCTAGCCAGCTTTTATAACAAATTATCCCACCTACCTTTTGCCTCTGGGCTTTAATCTTTCTCTATTTCTGTATACCTTTCTTTCCTTCTTACTCCATGGCTTGCTGTGTAGCTGGGTGGCTGGGTGGCTGGGTGGCTGGGTGGCTGGGTGTCTGGGTGGCTGGCTCCTGACATCCTCCTCCTTTTCTTGCTCCTCAATATTCTCTTCCCAGATTTCTCCTCCTATTTATTCTCTGCCTTCCAGCCCTGCCTATCCTCTCTCCTATCTTGCTTTTGGCTGTTCAGCTCTTTACTAGACCAATCGTGTTTTAGACAGGCACAGTAACACAGCTTCACAGAGTTAAACAAATGCAACATAAAAGAATGCAACACATTGTTGCATCATTAAACAAATATTCCACAGCATAAACAAATGTAATACATCTTAAAATAATATTCCACAACACATGCCAGGCCCAGTCTCTCTCTGTGTTTCTTTCTCTCTATATTTCTCTCTCTTTCTCTGTCTCTGTCTCTCTCGGCCTGGAGATCAGAATGTAACTCTCTCAGCTACTGCTCCAGCACTATGACTACCTCCATGCCCCCACCTTGCTCCCTGCCATGATAATGAACTAAGCCTTAAGCTGAAGCAAGCCCCCAATGCAATGTTTTCCTTTATAAGAGTTGCATCATTAATGATGTCTCTTCAGAGCAATAGAGCAGTGACCAAGACAGAGAGAAAGTAAGAAAAAAAGAGTTTGCTTATAGAAAAAATTTAAAAGGTAGATCTAAATTGGTTGCATTTATTTTATTTAACATCTCATTTCAAAAGCATGCTTACTTTGTAAGTTCTAGAATATTCACTGAGAAATATAACTAGCTATCTATTTTTGCACAAAAAAATATACTAATAGCCAGTGCATGGAGAGAAGCATGTTCATTATTCCACAGTTCCTGTGAGTCCAAGAATCCAGGCCCTTAGGTGGACAGTCTGGCTCAGGATCTCTTAAGATACTCAGTTAAGGCCCCAGCTATAGTTTCCCTCAACTGAAGCTTTGCTTCCTATAGCATTGTGTCCAAAGCCAGGCCACTGGGGCTCTCCACAGAGCTGCCAACTGATTGGCAGCTGGCAAGGAGATGAAGCCTCTTTATAAACTAGTTTCAGCAAACACATCCTCCCAACTCTTCTTTATTCTACTAGTACAACCTGGTTCTTAAAATCAGCCCACTCTCAAAGTCAGTGAATTACAGGAGAGAATGAGTGCAGGAGGAATTGATGGCTGGGGGTTAAGTTTACCACGTCTTATCACTTTAAAGGCTAGAACATTGAAGACTATTTGCAGATTTAGACAATGAGTAAACAAACCACAGATAGTAAATTCTTTGATTACAATGGGATTAACTAGAAATCAATAACAAAATATTTAGAAAATTGCCTGATAATTTGGCTCACAAGGCCAACTTCAAAAGAATTCATGTAGCAAAGACAGAAATTACAAAGGAAATCAGAAAATAATTTAAATTTTATAAAACAGAGTACAACATTAAAATTCTATAGTACATGAATGTTTTACATANATTCATGGTTTTAATTTCTTGTCACAATAATGTCTTCTACCTTAAGAATTCAGAAGAAGAGAAAGAGTAGAGAGAAAGAATTAATAAATTCATAACAGCTGAAATAAGAAGGTATAAAATAATCAATGAAGACAGGTTTTGAGATTCTGAAAGAAAACAATAATTAAAAAATTTTTTAAAGCTGGGCGGTGGTGGTGCACGCCTTTAATTCCAGCACTCAGGAGGTAGAGGCAGGCGGATCTCTATGAGTTTGAGGCCAGCCTGGTCTAAAGAGTGAGTTCCAGGAAAGGCTCCAAAGCTACGCAGAGAAACCCTATCTCGAAAAACAAAAACAAACAAAAAAATCTTTTAGAAGGCCAATTTAATAGAAAAACATACGTGATCATGAATCAAAAGATTCAGTATTGTTGACTGTTGATTATCTCCCAACTTAACCTATGTACTCATTATAATTCAAGTAAAAATTCCAGTAGAATTCATAGTATTAGCAATTGACAAATTAATACTAAGTGTAAATGGCAACATAAAGAACCTTAAATAGTGGAAGTAATTTTGTAAAAGGAAGCAATGTATAGGGAAAACAATATTATGAATAAATTACAGTAATCAAAATGGTGTGGCACTGGCATAAAAAGGAAAGTAAGGTAGTGCCAGAAGACGCCGAAACAAGCCCACTCATACATGCTAACAGCAAAAATGTCCATGGGATTCAATGGGCAAATACATTTGTTTTATTAAAAGTTGCTTGGGACTGTAGAGACAGTTCAGAATGCTTGCTGACCTTAGAGGGCACCCAAATTTAGTTTCTAGCACCCATACTAGGCAACTCATGACTACCTATAACTTCATTTCCAGAGAATTAAAGGCCTCTGTTGGCCTCTGAATAGTGCAGATGTGGCACACCCCCATACACACACACACACACACACACACACACACATACACACACACACACACACACACAAATAAATTAAAATAAAAGGGTAGTCATTTATTTATAAATCAGATTTTATGGGAAGCAACTCATCTATTGTTTGAAAAATGCAATTTATTTTCATGGATTTGATTTACATGAAGACATGAATAGATCCTGGACTTGATCTGGATGGAGACAGGTCTTTGGGGGTTTAGGAAGGTTGGTGAGTGTATCTTAATATGGGAGGAACAGGAATCATGTTTGGCTAGAGTGTAGATGAAAGTTTGTCCTGTTCTGATCCCGATCCCGCCTGGCTCCCACAGCCACTTAGACCCAAGTAAACACACAGAGGTTTACATCATTTTTAAACTATGGCCACGGCAGGCTAACTAGCTCTTACATCTTAAATTAACCCATTTTATAAATCTATGTCACCATGTGTTCCATGTGGCTTTACCTGTGTGCCGTTACATGCTGCTTTCTAGATGGCAGAATGGCGTCTGCCCCTGCTCTGCTTTCTGCTTCTCTCTCCCTAGTTCGAATGTCCCGCCTAACCTTATTCTGCCTCACCATTGGCCAAACAGCTTTATTTATCAACCAATCAGAGCAACACATTTTTAGAAAGACATTCCCATCACTAGAGACGACAAATCTGTGGCAACTAGTCTCCAAAATTAGTCCCCAGCCCTGCCATAGTCGAAGCCCCTCTATTGTTTACTCCTGCAGTTCAAATGTGAAATGTCCTCCTTTGGCTCAGATATTTCAACAGTTGTTTCCCAAGTTCTGGTACTGTTTGGTTCAGTTGTGGAGCCTTGGTGGAGAAAGAGGGTTTCTAAGGGAGGACTTTGAGGTTTTATAGCTTGCTCCCACTTCCTGCTGCCCATTCTCTGCTTTCTAACCGCACATATGACATGATCAGTCAGTCTCCTGCTTCTGCCAGGACACTTTCCCTGTGATGATGGAATTTATCCCCTTGAGCTGTAAACCAGAATAAACTACACCTTCCTTAGGTCAATTCTTATCATTTTGTCATGCAAGGAGAAAAGTAACTAATACATCTTCCTTGTTGGGTTTGCTCTTTCTCTGGGATTTCCTCAGCCAGTTGAACGGCAGTGAGAGCATCATTGGTCCAGTACGCTTGCTGAGCCATACAAGGTCTGGTAGTTCTTCCTTTGCTCTCTAAGATAGCCCAGGTCAGCCAGTCACAAGAGTGGGCTATTTGGTTGGAGAGATGATTGGGATACTCAATTGTCAGAGCATCCCAGCAGAGCCTACCCGTCTTCACCACATTGTCAGGCAGAGGATGAGACATCATGGATGAAGTGACCCAGATGATATCATCAGGAGCTGGGCCTGGTTGCTTCAAAGTGGTGAAAATAACAAAATAGCATTGTGCGAAGTCACTAGAACTTGGGGTGATTTGTTACTCGGCAACACTTAACTGAGCTATTTAAGTCACTGGCTGTATAAGAACACAGAATGATATAGAGAAAAAAATGAATAAATGTGGTAATTATGAGTGTCTTACTCTAAACTTTAGTTCTCCTTAAATATTTTTCTATAGCATATAGTGATATGGCAGCTGGTATTAGAGCCACACAGAGTCATTGCTGTTTTAGTTATGCTTTAGGTTTTCTGGCTTCTTTAATAAGGTGGCTTTTTACAGAGTGATACTTGAAGCCATTTATAGATCTTGGCAGGCAAAAAGATACCAGATGTCATGCCTGTGATGAAAATACCCATAATCTGCCTGTTGTCATGAAAGGATATTTTAAAAATCTTAAAGCGGAAGTTTAGAATTGTAGAAACTTATCAGTCATAGAAAGATAGATAATTCTTAAATAAATATTTTTAAGATCTCTGAATATTTTTAACAGTGTTCCAATTTTAATGACAAAAATGAGATAAAGAAGTTCAACATACTCTAAAAATGTAAATCCTTCTTTTGGAAGAGTCAAGTGTTAGAACTTGGCAACTATTGGGATAGCAGGGATATGTCTGATGATCAGAAACACAAGACACTCCTCTAAAAGCTTGCCAGCAGGTCTCAGTGCCTTCCCGTTGGCTTCCTTGTGTGAAACTGTTATAAAAATCTACATTCTTTGTCTTAGTCCCCAGGGAAGTATATTCCAGGCCAAAGTTCTTACCCTTTTACTGCAAAATCTTGAAATCATCCCTAGCTTCTTAATTATATTTTAACCATGCAAATCATGCAAAAAGTTACTTATGGGCTTCAAATACTTCCTTGGAGTTAGTAATCTTTATATACAAACCCACATTGAATTCTGGAACTTACCCAGCACTATCGCATCGATTTAACTTAACTTTAATTCTTTTCTAAGTATATCATGATTGATGAAGCCAGGAGGGGGCTAACAAACTCCAACTGCCTGTAGGGTAAGAATTCCTTCTTGACTGAGCCCAACTTCCCCCTGCTTTTAGTGAGCCAGATAATTGAAGGGATCAGATCTCTGCCATTCAGGAGACCTTCTCGTAGGTTTCGACTTCCCTGAGAGTGTGAACATTTTAATGATTTGGGCTTGAGCAATAGAAGGGCTATTTTCAAGGAAGAGTCATGTGAATTAAGAGTCTGTTGGCAAGCGCGCCGGCTACATAGAAAGAATCTTCGTAATGACGTCACAAGAAAACCTTTGAGTGAATCTGTCTGTACACGTACCAAGCGCTACAGCCGCGGTGTTCCAGAGGCTGACCTCATGAGCTTGATTATTAAGCAAGAAAACAAGAAAGAAGCCCCGGGCCTAGCTACAGGAACTTCTCCCTAAAGCGTCTCAGTCGATGAAGGCTATCTTTGCAATATGGGCCCATGAACCTATTTCCCCCTTGTAGGTTGGGGAGGAAATACACAAGCAATAGGAAACTTACAGAATAATCAATAACGTGTGAAATACTGCCAAATCTCATGGAAAATCAAGAATATGCAAATATTAAAATGAGAAATTTCAATTCACTTGGATCAAAATGAAAAAAAAGGTGAGGCTCAACACCCCGAGTATGAGGACACAGATTCTTGAATGACTTACCTGTGTGCATTTGAGCCTGGCAGTCCCATTGAACAGTTACTTGTGTTATAGAAAACATCAATTTTATGTTCATAAGAAAAGTCATTTTTAGATTGCTTTAAATACTGAAGATATTGAAGTAATCCAGATGTCTATTGATGGAAGAAAGATTAGATAAGCCACATAAGGTTATACTATGAAGCATTTAAGTACTAATGCAGGTACAGGTATATTTTAAAATGGGGCTCAAGACAACTTAGTAAGTGAAAATAGCAAATTGTGAGGCAAAATATATATTGTTTTTCCATTTATTAAAAATCACAGACAAAATTACACATTTTGATATGATCATGTATGTCTCTACATGATGTGATACACACACACAAACACACACACCACACACACACACACACACACACACACACACACACACACGCACACACTGTTATTTGTAGTTACCCTGAGGAAAGAGGAGAGAGAATAGTGACATAATAGCTATGAATATAGAATATATGAATTTTTTAATTGTGAAAAAGCAAAAAAGAATGGAAAAAATCTAGTGTAACTTAAAAAAAGAAGTCCATTCTTGTCTCAAGTGATGCTAAAGTAAATTGTAAATAATTACTTTCACAGTTTCGACATCCCATGTGAGGTTAGTGACTGCTATGGAGTTTAAAGGTAATTTCTAAGGGCCTTTTTAATGGAGCAGAGAAAAACCTTAAGTCTGTGCAATAAGCATGCTGGACAGTAGATGCCTGAGTAGATGAACTGCGGGCTGTTGAGCATGCTGGACCACTTCTGTGCTTTGTCTCTACACATGAAACTAGGTACTATCTATCTAGCAAGTCTGTAGGGGAATGCAAGAAAGGTATTATAGGATGGCATTTCAGACACAGCCAAGCAAATGACAGGCCCTGTTTTGGCATTAATTTTCATTTATTTGTCATGAGTACAACGTCAAGAATTTAAAACAACTTTTTTCTCTGTTTAATGTAAAGAAAGTGAAGAACCACTAACTCAAAGCATTTGACCAGTTCTGTGAGATCCTTAAAAATACATGTTTTACCCAGTGGTGGTGGCACATGCCTTTAATCCCAGCACACAGGAAGCAGAGGCAGGCAGATCTGTGAGTCTGAGGTCAGCCTGGTCTACAAAGAGAGTTCTAGGACAGTCAGAGCTGTTACACAGAGAAACCCTGTCTTGAAAAACAACAAACAACAACAAAAAACCAAAACAACAAAAACCCAAACAAACAAAACCAAAACAAAACAAAAATGTTTTATTTACAAACATTTTATATATTTTGTTCCTTATTAAACCTTCATTTGATGTATCATCTTAAGAAATAAAACAATTGCCTAAGCATGATTATAGTTTTCATTTTCCTGTTGAGGTAAAAGTCAACTAGAATTTAGAAAGCAACTTGGATAGAGAGGTTTGCAAAGTGAATTGGAATCCATATTATTTTCTGATGCTGTGTCTGAAGCATTGAACATTTACATTTCAAACAGAGCATAGCCTTATTCTATTTCAAATGGAAAGACTCTTCAGAACTGACCACCTGTTAAGCAAGGAAGTCTGCCTGTGTGCTAGGAACTAAGTCTGAGGCTGCCAAAAGGGTAGAACTTTCCAGAAGAAAGAGAAGCAATAGGAATAAAACTCTCGCATTCATCATCAGGTAACTGCAAACACCAGTAACTCGGGAACTTCTGTTTCAAAATATTCTAATATTTTTGGACCTGTTAGATTTCTGATCTGAATAATCATACAAATGTATAAATAATCCGGGTAGTTGTGTCATTTTTAATCAACTTGAATTCCAAAATATAATTAATACTCTTTGAAGGCATCATTCTCAGTCTGCCTTTATTCTTTCATAAAAGAAATTCCCCCTAGTCTTTTTTAAAAAGAAATACATATTCTAAAAGGAAACATTGATTAGCGTCTCTATACTATTGTTTTCTTTGCAAAATATGGTTTCTTTTTAGGTAAGCCAAAACTCCCTTTAGACTACCAAACTGATGATGAAGCAAAAATATTTACACTTTGAAGTCAGGGGGAACAGCTTGCTGGGTTGACAGAGGCAAGGGGGAGGGGAAATGTGCCTGGAGTCACTAACTAATCCGGAAACACAGCATGGCATTTAACTAAGTTACAGGGGATGGGAGAGGAAGCCCTGGAATACAAAAAACGTTAGTTACCATTTGTTTCACTCTGAAAATACACTTCTTCCATTAAGTGAGAAAAGTATAATCTGTGTGGATGGAAGCATCATTAACTCTCTACCCTGAGGAGCAGAGCAGCATGTGCATTTGTGTGCCTCTTGGTGCTGTTTTCCAGACAAAGGTCCTAAAAAGAATGAAAAATATATCTATAAAATTTGGGGAAACTCCCTCTTAAACTATCTTAGTTACTTTACTATTGGGGCACATTACCACAACCAAGACGACTTAGAAAGTGTTTAGATGAATTGACGACTTCAAACGGTTAGAGTCCATGCTGGAGAAACAAAGGAATGATTACAGGAACAGGTAAGAACTCACATCTTGATCTTCAAGCAGCAGACAGAAAGAGCTACACTGGGAGTGATAGGGATCTTTTGAAACCACAAAGTCCACCCCCAGGGACACAACATCTCCAAAAATGTCACACCCTCTAATCATTCCCAAAGAGTTCTACTAACTGGGGGCCAAGTACATTGGTGTGTGAGTCTATGGGATCCATTCTCATTCAAACCACCACATAAACCATCAGCAAGCTCTAGTTATTATGTTGGACCTGTTGAACATAACTTTAGTTATCTGAAGAAAGGAAATAACTTTCTTAGTATTTGAGATAAAATAGAAAAGATGTTGACTATGTTCAATAATAAGCTATTTCTAACTCATCATTAAAGTGAATGTTTTAAAACAAAAATTTATAAATGTTACTTAATAATTCATGATCCATTTTATATTTATGAAACACTGTTACTGTATCAAACAAACAAGTAAAAAGGTACACGAAGTGTGTAAAATTCCCCTCGAAATTTCTTATGGTAATCATAAACATATAAGTGGTTATTAGAAGAGCTGAGTATGAAATATAATGGGCCTATAGAAAGATAACTGAAAATTTATTAGAATTCTAATATCAAGATATCATAGAAAAAGAATTTTAAGCAGATTTTAAATATGTTTCACAGATTGAAAGTCATCAGGCCTGATAATCTGCCTTTGGGAAGCTAAATTTTAATCTCTGTGGCTCTATGCTGCTTTTAGTCACTTGATAAAGCTTAGTCCTGCATGGGTGGCAATGAAAAATTATTTAAGAATATTTGTAGGTTTCACTGCATTGCTAACCTAGCATTCAAGTATACACAGTACTTTTTATTTCCCCTATATAAGTAGTAGTACTACATAAATGAGAAGTAGTTCCTCACATTTGGAATTAGAAAAGTCTCTTCATTGTTTAGAAATGGCCTTCAAGTTCAATAGCATGTCATTACTTGCCACCATTGTAGTTCACTCTCTTGTGCCTTAAAATTGGTCAATGAGGTCAGTGTCCCCATCCATTTTCATGTTTGACAACCCACCCCAACTTGAACCTTTATTAGTCACTCTTATTTTCTTTTTGTTATACTCATGATATGATGAAAACTTTGTTGCTTTGGGAAATACTTCCTGGAAAATAGTTAACAGATGAAGTCATTGAATAATAAAGAGATGTAAGAAAGCTGTGATTTTTTTTCTAACATAGTTTTACATGAGAATTTAGTCTTGAGTCTACAGAAATGCTGAGAGCCTGAAGAGAACACTTATGTTTGTTCACTTGTCTTACTGAAGTTTTCAGGCAGACAGTATAAGTTTTAACTGTATTTTTGACTTTGAGAGTTCTTGAAAGCCTCACTAGATGTCCATTGGCATACTAGAGCATCCCGTAATTCGATTTATGGGGTTCTTGGAGTGACATGAAGCTTTGCTATCCACAGTAAAAGAAGTTTCTTTGGATTTGCCTTTACAAATGAAGACATCAGAACAAAATGAAATATACACTCTTGCTGTCATTGGAGGTGGCTCCAATTTTTCATAAAAATGACTTCACAAGCAATTTCTGAAAATCTTAAATGTGCAAGAAAATAATATGCTCCAAAGCTAATGACAGAGTTGGAGGCGTATTGGGAAGATACTGGGAGACACAGCCATTACCAATGAGTGCTGTTGTCTTGGGTGACACCTGCATTCAACACTTCCCTTATGGACCTGCTTTGAATGAATGGCATTCCCAAGAGTGTGTTTTAGGGAGCATTTGCACCAGATAAGCAATGGACCCAGGCAAGTGTCTGGGGATGTGTAAGCCACTCACACTATCTTTGAGGTGATGGTTATCGGGAGGCAGTTAAGAAGTATACCTTTGCAGTCTAATCACGTTAATCATAGGCTTTTCTGAATACACACTTTCAAAACTACTCCCTTTCAATGTTTCTTGCCCCAAATTAAAGAGAAGTTAGGAAGTTTCCTTCTTCCAAAGAAATGAAAAGGGAAGATAAGTCAAATGTTGGCAAGCAGCTGTGGGAAAATATACAGGAAATGGGTTTGGTCCTGATGTGTCCCTTAAGTTTGGTTTATATTTAAGTCACAAATATAGCCCTTTTATTGTTATTAAGGCTTTTCCCAATGCTTTTCAGTAGCAGAGCATGTTATCTTATTTAACTCTCCTGGTGCCATTGGAGCCATGCATATCTCTTTCTCCTCACATTTAAGGGACCCCTTCTGTATGTGGCCACACTCTCATCATTGCACGTATTGGGCTGGATCTGCTCCCACATCTTCTTCCTAGGATTCAGGTCCTTATCAGGCTCCAGGGATTGTACTAGAGATAATTATTCTCCAGAATGGACCCATTAGAAGAGGCCGAATTTCCCCGTTTCTCTGGTGAATTCACACGCCATTCCTGGCTTGAGACAGTACTCCTGCATTGTGGCTGGTTCCAAAGTGAAATCACTTTACTATTCTGTGACAGTTCTAGTGGAACATGACTCACCAGTCCACTGACAGCTGTCCTTGGGGATGGTTCTTCCTTGTCTGTTTCTTCTACATCCTAAGAACCTGCATCAGGTTCTCTGGCAGTAACTGCACAACTGATTTGAAGATCCAGAGGTGAAACATCCTTTNACTTGGTCAAGTCAGCAACTTGTTACAAATGATTACTAGATTTCTTTTTCTTCCTCTTACTCCTTTTTTTCTTTCTACAAAAATATTTATTTTTATCTTATGTACATGAGTGTTTTGTCTGCATGTATGTATATGCACTGCGTGTGTGCCTGAGAGGCCAGAAGAGGGCGTCAGAAACCCCGAAAGGGGAATTACAAATGGTTCTGAGCAGGCTGCACTTTCTTCCTCCCTCTTTNCAGTTTTCTCTCTNACCTTATTTCTTTTTTTCTCCTCCTCCTTTAATTTTCTCCTCTGTACCAGAAGAGGTAGCCATCACTGCTGTGGGTTGTATCATATTTTCAGGAACTTTAGAGTTAGCTTGCCTAGGAGTGCCAGATGGAAATCGTATTTGTTTCACTCCATTTTGAATTTCGGCCTGAGTTAGCTCCTGTGTAGTCCTTCAGTTTCTTTCTCGAGTTTCGCATTTTCGGTTTGAAGCTTCTTCCTTCTTTCCAAGTTGCCTGCATAATTGCGTTCTCCACCAGAAGAGCAACTTGCTACTGAAGATGTTTGACACTTTGGTCTACTTCTAAGCTCTTCAGTCTTTGACTCTTCTCAATAGCACCATTAGCTGCCATTTTGCCAAGAACCACCAGAGAAACACAAATCGGTGGAGAACAGCTTTAGAGCAGACCCATCCAGATTTAGGCAGACAGATCTACCTCAGGAATTTTATGATTATTAAATGAGATAGAGTACATGCAATGTCAGGTACCCAGTAAGCACTCAGTAAAATTTAACAATTGTAAAAGTTTTTAATTGTCAATCTTATCACAAGGATTATTCTACTCACTTCCCTGTTTTTCTAAACTAGTGAAGTCTTCCTTATTTCTATGTACTCAACCTAGTCTCTTGTGGTGTATAGGACTTGTGTAACTGAATCTCTTTTCAGAACTTTCTGGTAGTAGTATGTGGNCTGTGATTGATGATTTATATTTTTAAAAATTTTTAAAGTTCTCTGCATATTATGTATATACACATTTCCTAGTTCAGAATAGCCACGTGTCAAGCCTTGTGACCAGTAGGGATATGTAAGACAGTACAGATCTGTGAGAAGAGACAATGAACTAAAGGTGAAGAAAGGAAGGGTTTTTGTGACTTTTT
>LZPO01108283.1:11478-24117 GCA_001675575.1 Neotoma lepida | reverse complement strand
AGATCCGCCTGCCTCTGCCTCCCGAGTGCTGGGATTAAAGGCGTGCGCCACCACCGCCCGGCGATAATTTTTATTTTTATGTATTTAGTTTTGCAGCACTGGTGATTGAACTCAGGACCTTCTACATGCCAAGCAAGCACTTTACCTCTGAACCACACCCTTAGTCTTTCCCATATAACTTAAAAATATTTTATTTATTCTTTGAGAATTTCTCTTATGTATACAATGTGTTTTGATAAAATCCACTTCCAGACCCTCTTCTTCAATTCATCTCACACCCCTCCCACTAAATTAATATAATTATAAAAATAANTATTCTATGAGTAATTTATATGCATAAATGAATATTGTATAAAATATTTTTAAAGAGAAACAGAACAATGTGAAATAAAGATGCTTACAGTTCAAAGCATAGTTAATTTTGACAAATCTCTATTTTCCTTATCCCTGCTCAATTTGATTTGTAACTAAATTCTTTTACCTTGTCCCTACTCAATTTGATTCATAACTAATTCTTTTAGGTTAATATCTTATGCAACTAACAGCTTCTATGCATATTATATGTCTTGGATGAATAATAAATCTTCTATTATTTGCCATTTATTGCTAAATCTGGTACCATTTTTCATTCATTGCTAATAATTTCTTAGCATAAAGCTGTATCTATGTGCAATATACCCTTATTAGCTCCTTCAGCATATTTTTCATAAATAGACTGGATAATGCTCAGTGAACATGACTAGAATTGGCATTTCTAGATCATATTNTAAATTTGAGATTGAATAATCTTATTTCATCTGAGCCAATTTGTAAAGACAAAATTTTTCAAACGTTCTTTAAAATATATTCATTATTATTATTGTGCATTATTATGATAAGTGCACTGGTTCCATAGTGGGCATGTGGATGCCACAGACAATTTTCAAGAGTCAGTTCTCCACTTCCACGGTGGGTTCTGGGGTTGGTCTTAGGTCATCAGGCTTGTTCAGTGTGCACTTATACCCATATCTCACATCTTTCTGTCTGCTGTGCCGTCTCGCTGGCCCTCACAGATTTTGCTCAGCACTGTGCTATAGTCAAGAGTGATGGTTGTGCTAAAATGTTAATTTCCGGTTGTCCACTTGGTTTTAACTTCCTCCTCAATAAGACAGAATTCCTAATTTTTAAGGCCGCTTCTACTATAAACTTTATCTTTCCCAGTACTTCTTACACGTATGTTGGTTAAAGGACAAAGTTTGAAATGCTCTATGCAAATTCCAAGATTTGTTTCTGGAGGCTACCATGGAAGGTGAGTCACTGGAGTAAGTAGGATGGATGGAACTGCAAAAGCCATCTTAGCCAAAGGAGAACCCCGTGTTTTGAGTAGAAAAAGAGAGTTCTAGCTGTGCTCCTAAGATGGTACAATTCACGTCAATGTTGGCCAGCCAATCTACCATGTGAAAAAGAAAAATATCTCTTCCGTGTACCACTAATATCTTGAGTTTTTTTCACATGTAGATATTCATTGAAAGTAAAATATTCAGGAAAAATGAAAAAAAAAGAAAACGTTATAAACTGAGTGCGAAACAAGTCATTTCAGTGTTGTAATTCATATTAATTTCAGGAAGATATGCTTCTAAATTTTATGTTAGTAATTTGGCAAATCTTTGAAAAAAATCTACCCATATTAGTTAGGGGGAATCTAGGTCTAGGCACGGTCATATTTTTTAAATAAATGTGATTTGTTAAATTCTTTAACTCAATGCAAAATTCAAGTGTAAAATTCTTATTTTAATGCTATTAACTGCATCACTGTAAATGCATGTGTCCTGTGTAACAGCTATAATTTTGCATGCATGTAGTGCACAATGACTATTATCTATGATCCACTGACTATAAATGAAAAATAGGAACAATAAATGACTCTAAAAATAGATTGAATTTGCTTAAGTTTTTTCTTTTAGCAAAACAAACAAACAAAAAACCCATAGTATCACTCCTTCCCCTGCTCCCTACCAGTTGGACTGGTCGGTGTGTAGTTGAATATGTAGAATTAGAATTTAAAACTGAATCCATCTTAAGGGTACAATGTTAATATACTATGTTAATACTACATACCAGCCCTTGAAGTTTGGCAGAGTAGAATGGATATACCTTATTACCATACCAACATTGCCATTGACTACATTTGCATAAAATTATAGCATCCATATTTCATAAACATGAAAGACTATCTTTTTAAGTTGTTTCAAAACTACTTTATACAGATAAGCATGATAGTATAAGCTTGTGATCCAAGCTACTTAATAGGCCTAGACAAATGGAACATTTGAGTCTACTAGTCCAGACTAATCTGTTCAGCATAAGGAGACCATGTTTCAAAGAAAACAAACAGATAAGCAANACACTTGGTGGATTCACTATCATTCCCTATAAATTACTTCATACTTAAGATTTGTTTCTTAGGTACATTTTTTGTAAAGAGAATTATCAGTCAAGGTTATGGTCATATTAAAGACTTGGATGCATTTTAACAAATTGTTGCTCCTAGGTGAGGAGGCAAGTTGTCTGGAGGTAGATATTTTTGAGTAGATTTTGGATAAGTTTTCTCCTTTTTTTGTGTGTGTGGCGGAGCAGAAGACACAATTTAAATATCTCCAAACTCAGAAGTCCCTTTGACATAAGTTCTACTAATTATGCTATTATTTAGTATAATTTCTTTCTTTTTTGTTTTCTTAAAACCCATAATATACAAGCAAAAGATCAGTAAGATTTTTTAAATGCCCAAACAAAGCAATATAAGACAAAAAACCATACAAAAACACCATTGAGTTTGTTTTGGCCATCTACTGCTGGGAATGGGGCCTACCCTCAGGTGTGGCTTATATACTCAGTGAGACTCCATTGCAACATAATTTCTATGCAGTGAAANGACATGTGTTTAACATACACAGTCTGATGACTTTGGACACATGTAAAGACCTATGAAACATAACACCAATTACCACAATCAAGATAATCAGCATACCTAGAGCTGTCAAGACTTTCTTATATCCTTTTGCAATTACAATTTCTCTCCTCATTCTAATTTTTAAAATTTTTTATGTTTATGAGTGTTTTGCCTGCATATATTTCTATGCTGTGGAGGTCATGTATACCTGGTGGCTATGGTGGTCAGAAAAGTGATTGGATCCCTTGGAACTGGAATGACACAGATTTGAGCTGCTGTGTGGGTGCTGGGAATTGAAGCTGGGTCCTCTCCAAGAGCAGCAAATACTCTTAGCTGCCAAGCCATCATTCCAACCCCAAATTTGACTGTTTTTTGGTGCCTCACATAAGTAGAATCATACAGCAATCATTCTCACTCACTCATGACAGACATTAAATTTACCATGGTGCCTCCCAAATTCCTTAGTTATACCACAAATGGTAAGATAACCTCTTTTTTAAAAGCTGAAGGCTGAATAATATTTCATTGTGTGTGTGTGTGTGTGTATTGTTGTTGTTGTTGTTGTTGTTTTCTTTATCTACTTATGCATGGACATTTGGATTGTTTCTACATCTGGTTAGTGTAGATAATACTGCAATGAACATACAAATGTAGATATCCCTGTGTCCATCTGTCTGCATCATACATTGGGTTCAACACAGTTTCAAGTGTCCAGGATAAATGGATATCAGAAGAGGTTGCAAAATCAATAGAATCAGAAGAGACAACAGACAACTTTTGTTTCCACTGAAAATTTTTAAAGGACCAAAGCCTTTGGNCTTCCTGAGTAAATGACCAGATGACTCTAACAACCAAAGAAGTAATGTGAGACTTCTGTGATTTGTAGAGANGCAGTTTTCCAGACAATCTATATATAGTGTGTTTCATGGGCAACCCTGGGCTTTTCACCTGATATCTCATATTGGAATGGTCATGATTGAGTTCAAGAATTTAATAAAAGTTCTATATCTAGATCTCAATTATTTGTCTTTACTATTTATTTGGTTCTAGGCCAAAATAAAATTTCAAGGGATAGCATACTATATCGTTGTAATCAAAACCTAGTGAATTGTTCCTTTACCTGAGAAAACACCTCCAGGCATCATAGAGAAATGACTCGAATAATACTGAAAGCCATAGGCTTCTTTTCTACAACTTCCACATTGTTCGAAACAGAACTGATTCCAAGTAAAAGATTTGCTTTTTTGAATGCATTGTGCACCTGAGAACTGTGGGCTAAGAATTATGAAAGGCATTGATTTAATCATCCACTTTTTCATCCTTACACATATGTCAGGCAGCCTGGGGCACAATAAGATGTCTGTAGTTTTATTTGAATTCAGCATCTGCCCACAGAGTAGCTAAGCAACACTTGTACGTTTTCCTTAAGAGACTCTATCTTAGGAACCTTTTATTCTGTCCTTTCCCTTCAAGGAATGAATAGGACATCTCAGAACACTCATTTCGCTCTTAGCCCTTCTCCTGAAACCTCATTCTTTTGCTCCTCTTAAACACCAAGAATATTTCTAACATGAGCATTTTTACTTCCTTTCTTTCACATCTATTCATTTCTAAATGTCAAGCAGACTTTTTCATTTAGATTGGCTTGAGGTGGGCGGAGAAATTGAGAGGAACGGCATTTCCCCAGGCTCAGACTTCATCTCTGTGGTGTTTGATGCCCACACGATTAGCCAACAACTGGGAAACTCGAAATTAAAGGGCTCCTGTGTAAAACCTTCACTAGAGCTAAGGTACCACCATTTTATCCTGGAGATGGAAGTTACCTGATGTAAAAGGCGCTTCTTGCCTTTTAATACTTGTNGCTGGGCCAAGAGAGCCGCTGGCTTTCTTCCTGTCAACCATCTTCCTTAGGCTGTACAGTATTAGTAAACATAATTTGTTCCTTTAAACATCTGGCTTTTTCTTAACAAATCCCATGAGTTTTGGGGAGAAAAATCTAAGAAGAAACATATTTACATGTTTTCATTAACTTAATTCATATATGATAGCTTCACACGTCCATAGAATATGCTGGGGATGTTGACATGAGGACACCATGTGTTATCAAATCAGGGACATTGACGTATCCAGCTCCTCAAATGTATACCATTTTTTGTTGTTTTCACATAGAAATTTTGGAATAATATAAAGGAAATTTTTATAACTGTGGGGACCCACTGTGCAAAAACAACCCTAGGACTTAATCCTTCTGTGTAACTCTAATCTATTCCCACTAATTAACCTGCTTAACCCCTTCCTGTTACTCTTTCTATCCTCTGATAAGTGTCATTCTNCCTTTTGTATCATTATTTCACTAGGCATCATGCCTTTAAGATTATCTGTGTTGCAAGCATATGTCANAATGTCCTCCCCNTTAAGGGTGGATAATATTTCACCACATGTAGATAACATNATTTGTTTACTCATTCATCCACCAGTGCACACTTGGATCATTTTTATCTCTTGGCTGCTATAAGGAACCTATGAAAGCAGATCTACAAGTGTGTATTCTAATTTCTGCTTTCATATCTTCGTGTGTGTGTGTGTGTATGTCTATGTGTGTGTATATATGTATGTGTGTATGAGCACAGGTACACATGTGCACGAGCACACACATGCTTGCTCATGGGTGTGATTGTGGGCCCATGTGTTCCATCATGAGGATGTGAGCTTCAGAGACCAACTTTCCAGTATTGCTTACCTTTTCACCCTATTAGAGACAGGGCAACTTGCTGCTGCACAAGCCAGGCTAGCTGACCTCTGAGCTTGTGGAACCCATCTCGCTTGCTCATCTCCCTGTAGGAGTGAACTGGGATTGCAGACACTTGGACTACTGTGTCTGGCTTTTATGTGTGTTCCAGGGATCTGGATTTAGGTTGTCAGGNTTACACAGCAAGTAATTTTACCAACTGAGCCAGTCCCCTTCTTTATTCCGAAAAAAGATAATTTTGATTATGTATCAGATTTGGTTGGCTGATACTTTATTGGATATTTATGCATTTAGATTCATGAACAACTTTGTCTTATTTTTCCTTTCTTAGAATATTCTTGTCAGATTTTAAATTTAATATAATATAATTTTTGAGACAGGCTGGGCCAGAATTCACAACCTTCCTGCTTCAAGATCCTGTGTTGAGATTTGGGACATGCAGCATAAACTTAACTCAATTTTCCATGCTTCATAACTAGAATTGGACTTCTCAGATCAAATGGTAGTTTTCTGGGGAATTTTCTCATGCTTTCATGGTGGCTCACATCTTTTGNCCATCTTCCATTTTTCCCAGTGCTTGATGCAATTGGTTACACCACTAAATAGCCTTCATTTATTTTTTTCTGTCCCAATTAATTTCTTTGTCATTGAGAAATACTAGTTTGTTGGTTGCTTGAGAGCAACTGACACTGATGGATTTCAATTTCTCTGTCTTCCTTCTGGCCTGAGCAGGTCACGTGACCTTGCCCTGATAGCNTAGCTAGTCAGTACTGCTATTCCCATGTAGCATTTTAAGAAATTATTTCATTGATCAAATGTGTTGGAGTAATGAATGCATATAGAAAAGGATTGACTGAGAGGTAGAGTGACCATAATGTCATCATGGGTCATTTCAAAAACTGGAACAGTGGTTATACAATCAAGGTTATTAAATTCTTACTTGAATACTTTATGCCTTTCATATGCTCCAAGCTGTGGATCTGTTGTCTGTCATACGTTTTCTTATTTTCTTGTTTCAGTCCATTGTGTGTGGCGGGGGGTGGGAGTGGGTGTGGGTGTGTGTGGTGTATCTATGCATTCCTATGTGTATACATGTTCAAGTAAGCATGCATATATGTGAGCATATGTGTGCTTGTGGAAGTCAGAGGTCAATTTCAGTATTTTCCTCAATAGCTCTCTATCTTGTTTTTCAAAACAGGCTCTCTCACTGAATCTGGAGCTCCTTAATTCAGCTAGGCTGCCTGGCCAGTGAGCATCAGGAATCCACCTGCCTTTGCCTCCCTATCATCAGTATTACAAACATGCATGATTACGTGTCTGAGCTGGGGTCCGTGTGCTTGCCTAGGAAGCACTTTATCAAGCCAAGCCATTTTCCTAGCTCCTTCACCCCAATTGTCCATCTTTATTTTGTTATGCAGACCAATGCATCCTCTGTCTGGCAGACTCTTCCTTTTTCTTTGATTCTAATTCTGTACTTAAGTGAAATTTGATGAGCAACATCAAACAATGCTGTTGTATCAGCTCTTTTCAAGATCCAAAGAGATACCAAAGGAAATAAAAAATGATATTCCACATTTAAATAAAGGTTAGACCTTACTTGACTCCTAAGAAGGACATAAAATGCACAAGACAGTGCAGTATTAACTTCCCAGCAAATGGTAAGCTGGCCCATGTGATGGTAATTTCTGCTCTGTGGACTGTGTCTATAAACAGGCTGAGAAATAGTAGGATTCTGGGTTTTCAAATTTAAAACTGAATTTTCTACCAACCTACAGTATTTGTAGGTTTTTATTGTTTTCTCTAAGATGTTATCTATAAAATTTAAGTACTTTTGGAGGTGGGCAAGCAAACATACCCAATTATCTTTTTATNGGATGGAAAGGAGGGGAGGAAATATTTTCAGGCATGATTGCAAAAGCAAAATTCTTAAAAAGGGTTTTGAATTTTAGAGTACTTGTTGGAAATATGAGAAAAGCATATACCATAGAATTTCCTCTAAATTACTTCTTTCCCCCCCTTAAAAACATGGTAGTAAAGGATTTATAGTTTATAGTGTGGAAGCCTAGTAACTTGTAGATAGTCTCTGGAGAGATAACACTATGTCCTACACAGATTGCTTTAGTCAATAAACTCTCTTCTTTCTCACAGCTGTTGCTGACCACACACTAGCTAGGTTTTAAGAGGAGCAAAGGAGACATGGCTGAGTTATTTATGCTGCTGTACCTTCCATAGCAAGTCAGAAAAAAGAGCTGATCTTATATTAGTCTAAGAACAGCCCTGGGGAGAACATTTCAATTGGCTATGCAGTTGGATTGAATTAAATCATGTTTGCTGTATTTCAAAATAATTCCTGGACAATGACTATTAACAGTTTGAACTTTACCTTCAATAAGGTTTTAGCTATGCTCCAATCAATGAGGAGCTACTTTAGCAGCATTTTTCCCAACAAACCACCTGCTGGCATTTATATGAGGTCACTAACTAACAGCTTTAACTGTAGCATCAGTCACAAACAGAGTATTTTCCTTTCTGTGTCTGAGCTCCACTTCACGGTCTCTGAACATGTTTGAGTTTCCAGCACCTAATATTTTAGGTGTTTCAAAGTGATTTTAAAAGTCTTTTGTGGTCAACTTTTCCTACATATTCAGAAAAGACACAAAAAGCAGCAGGAAAAAACCAAAAACAACAACAATAAACCGAGTTTCTTTTGCAGCTGCTCTAATTAATTTCCTGCTTCTTTTCCCCAGGAAGATTCTGCCTCTCCCTTCCCAATGCTGTCCTTTCGTGCCTCTAGGCATGGCCCACATTGAACTTAGAGAANATTGCTGTGGATGCTGGCCAATCAGCGCATGCCTTGTAGAGAACGAATGCTTACCTGCTGTGTAGCAGCAATATGTACAAGCTAAACATGAGCCCTGAAATGCATAATATTTAAAGACACTCTGTATTTTACCTACTAGTANAATAGAATCTTAGAGTAAGTGAATATAGGGATGGCTGATTCATACAAAATCTTACAGTTTATATGCTGGGCACAATGAAGTAGGCTGCCTAGGCTCTTTCTGTCTTAGAGTCACCTCCTTCTTCAATTTCCTTTCTTCTTTTTTATTTTTCTGCTCCCCCCCGTGCGTGTGTGTGTGTGTGTGTGTGTGTGTGTGTGTGTGTGTGTGTGTACATGCATATGTGAATGTACATGAATGGAAGCCAGGGAATAACCTCAGGTATCATCTTGAGGAAGACCATCCATCTGCCTTGAGACAGGGTCTCTCATNCTTCTGGAGCTCCCCAATTAGTCTGGATTGATTGGCCAGTGAGTCCCAGGGATTCTGCTCTCTCTGTGTCCACAACCCTGGGATTACAAGTGCATTCCATCACAACCAACTTTTAAAAAATTAAGTTCTCTATCTGTATATATGTATGTATGTATGTATGTATGTATGTATGTGTCTCTGTATGTGTGCTGTGGCACCCATGATGAGGTCAGAGGACAATCCTTGGGAGTCAGTCAGTTCTCTCCTACTATCATGTGGGTGACTCAGGTCATCAGGCTTGGAAACAATTATCTTTATGCTTTTTTAGGCTTCTTGCTGGTCTGAAGCTTTTTTAGATGGCTTCTGGTGGTTAAACTCAGCTCTTCTTGCGTGCATGGCAATTGAGCTCCTTCCCTGAAGCGTCTCCTTTCATTCTTAGCCCTGGAGACAGCTATAAAGTCATATCTGTTAAATTTCCGTACATCATTTGTTTCTTCTTGCTCNTTATTTCCCAGTGCTTTCATTTTCGGTAAGTAAAATTCATCCCTTCACTTTTTCCTAGATCCCAAATGATACTCTCTTCATACTCCCCAAATATTCTTGTACGTAGAAAAATGTGATTAAGTTAAGGGGAAGAGGTTTGTAATGGGATAACTAGGGNACCCTAANACTGTTTTCTTGAAAAAGAGAAGCTGAGGAAGTCAGGACCCAGAGCAGACATGAGTGTGAGGGTAAAGGCAAGGGGTAGAATTGTGCCACCGCCATTTTCAACCTTTGGGAATTTCAGAGCACAATATTTTATGCCATTGACTGTGTGATAGCTTGCAGCTGTAGTTAATTAAAAACTAATACAGTGTACCAATACCCAGAACTTCTCCAAACATGTGAACAGGCATGTGTTTTCCAGACATTTTGGAATTTCGCCAAAAATAGTCTAGCCAGAAAACTCCCATGAGTTACTTATTTGGTTAATTAATTNGTCACACATGTATTGAGGACTCCATAGATATTAAAAGTTAGACCAGCAGAAATATTGCCANGAGCACATGGTCCAGTAGGGTNGACTTGAAAGCAGTCAAAGTTGAGGTTTCCTGGGGGAGTTCTAAAGCTGAGCATAGCAGAAGAGGCATTAGGTGGGGTGGCAAAATCACCTCCAAGGTTTCTGGCAGAGGTCTGGAATTTGTGTGTGCAGTGGAATAGGAGTTACAGAGGTACTACATAAAGGAGATAAATTGACAACCCTAATTTTATGTGAAAAACATGACTCCTTGCTACNGAAGTAAGGTGGAACTTGCNATTATGTGGCCTCTNTGTGTTGCATTGTTTACCTGAATGATTTGGTCCCAAATTCCCCATCCATATAAAATAGTTCTTTTTCTATGCATGATT
This sequence comes from Neotoma lepida, assembly GCA_001675575.1. NCBI lineage: Eukaryota > Metazoa > Chordata > Mammalia > Rodentia > Cricetidae > Neotoma > Neotoma lepida. The sequence continues at coordinate 13,799 of LZPO01108283.1, read as the reverse complement.
ATATCCACATATGCTACATTATTTGGAAATTGGATTACAGTCCAGTTCTCTGTGGATGACTGTGAATTTAGTTCTGGGTAATGAGTATTTTTGTTACTTGAATTTATACTGAATTCCTACACTTGCTTTATATTAGGTGTATTAAAAATAGTTTGCATTCTCCAGATGTATAGCATACTGCATTGTTTTCCGTAGGGGTGAGGGGCAGAAAGGAAACAATGCCAGATGGGGTTCATCCTTGGCTTTGCTCTTTTCTCTGCTAGCTAGTGTGAATAGCATAAAGCCAAGAGGAAAAAAAAGCTGCCCCCTCCCCTGCCCCGCCTCACCACATACATCATTGTCACCCCCGCCCCAGGATGTGACTTTCCTGGAAGCCCCACCCCTTGCTGTGTTCCGTGCCCCTCCCCAAGATGTTTCCCCATCTATTCCCTGTATAAAATACAGACAGCATCTTGAGATTATATGAGTTCCTGTACTGAGCATTTCACTGATACTGATTCATGTCAGAAGTAGGCATTTGTTAGAGGTATAAATATGTAAGTTAGAAAATGCATTCAAATTCTCTCTTGCAATGAAGGTAGTTGATGAATTCTCCATTGCTTGTAATTCCCCAATGCAAATGTCAGTGATCACAGTGTTAAGCCTCTAATTCTTGAATTAGCCTGTGATATATTCGTGCCTGTGTAGTTAGAGAGCAAAATCCTCACAAGCAGCACATGAGTCATATGTCTCAGGGACATATGCATTTTTTTTAAAAGGTAAAATTAAATGTATTTACATAGCTGTTTGCCAAGAAAATGAAAATGTTTTAAGTAAATATTCTCGGAGCTGAGATAAGGGTGGCATTTGAATATTTCTAACTTGGCTGGGATTTTAGAAATACAATACCCTGAGGCACTCAATGGTGCATTTACCAGCCTCCTGGAGTCCTCACAACCAAGGGAAGGTGCTCCTTGCCCTCCTGGAGGCTCAAGTGTGGCCTGGAGTTCATGTAAATAGTCTTTGTCCTGAAGGTGTGTGTATGACTGAAAATAAATCGCCTTTGCCCATGGAAGTCACTTTTCAAATCAAAGACATTTAATCCCAGAGCCAAAGAGTCCTGGCAGATTTCCCACATTCAAATCCGATACACTGATATAATGTCATTGCTTAGTCAGCTGCAAATAGCTAGACACGACGGGGAAGACTGCCATCTGGTGGTCATATAAAGTTACTACCCAAGTCAGCCTCTTGGATGGTTGTTTATAGCCCAGCTTGAACGTCTATGTAATTATTAACATGCATTATTTGGCTAATTATGAAAACAAGCTTTTTTCTGTGACATTCACATACATTCATTAATTGTGCATGATCACACCCACCATNCCTTCTCATTCCTAGTATCCAGAACCCCNTAGCAATAACCTAATTTTTAAGGCAAGGGTAAAATTTAAACTTGAATACCACAGAGGTCAAATGAAAAATATCTTGTTTTATTTATTCTTTTGAGGCAAAGAAACACATAGAATTTATTNTACTCGTGAAGCAACGTAAGAAACTATTGTTACTTTTTCCTAACTTTATCCATAGTCAAAGGCTCTAATAACATCTTTTCAAAGTAACCACTTATATACATAAGGATGCTAGTATCTCAGAAATGGTTTCTGATAGCTGATGGATCTCTCACCAATTATTTCCATTTGAATTCTGGAAGAAAGAGAGTCACTGTCGATCATCTAGGAGTCTTTGCTTAAAGCGGCGGCCCCAGAGTGTTTACCCATAGTGGATATGTATGATGTAGATGCAGAAAAAGAAGNGCATGACAAACTTGCTCCTAGGTTTGTAGTCAAGAAGCACGTCAAACTTAGTTCTTTCAAGAAGTCACACGAGGAAACTTAGTTAATTATTTCTAAACTTCAACAATTTTTAAAGGCATGAATAAGTGGTTTTCTCATCGTAGTGACCTCTCACAATGAAGATGCCATTACTCCAAAACCATCTGTGCTAACTGATTGTTCTTTCCTCACTTCATTTGATTTGAAGTATGGAATGATATAATTACTGAAGGTCACCTGGGAATTTTATGTCAGGAAGTGGACACAGAAGCCTATTTACCCACAGTAGAAAATGCATGCTGAAGGTGTAGTAAAGATCATATAATAAACTTACCTGTAGGTCTGTAGTCAAGAAACATGTGGGATTACCTCTTTCATGAGGTCACATCAGGAAACATTGTTACTTGTTTTCTAACTCTATTTTTTCCTGTTTAAAAAAATTACTCCAGGAAAGACACCAAAGCTACACAGAGAAGCTCTGTCTCGAAAAACCAAAAAAAAAAAAAT
>LZPO01108281.1:53343-80090 GCA_001675575.1 Neotoma lepida | reverse complement strand
TGTGTGTGTGCGCGCGTGTGTGACATAGACATTCCAGGCAGGCCATGGGAGCACAACCAGTCCTGGAATCAGGCTTTCCCTGGTTCACCCTCAGATTTTTGTTCCTTCTTGGCTACCCCCATGTCCAACAGTGTCTCCAGCCACAGGGCAGAACATCCACAAAGCCGCTCACTGACCCAGAGCTGCTCTCACAGAACCATTAATGTCTCCCATCACAACCTATCAAATCCACAAGTCCCAGAGAGGTCAGAGTAGATCAGACCTGGAGCAGGGAACTCTTCTTTTGTATAGAGTGACCTCTGTGTTCAAGAGGCTTGACAGGTGGAGAGTTTTGCCTATACAAAGTCAGAGGGCCTATTTGGCCTTGTTCTCAAGAAGTCATTTCTATTAATGAGGCACCTGTCCTAAAATGCAGTTCTCAAATCAGGGTCCAGAGCCTTCAATGCCTTGGGAGATTCTTCCAGATGGTCAGCAGGCTGTCGCTTCCAATATTAATGTGGAACTATGGCAGCATCAGTGCTTCTGTTTCCAGCATGGTGTAACCGTGGTTTTTCTCAGAGACCTCCCCAAGCACCACAGAGGATTATCACTCTAAGAAGACACTTTAGAGAGCTAAACCCACCCTCATTTCACAGATGGAGAAACTGAATCTTGAGGCCAGAAATAAACACAGGACAACCCCTGAAACTAACCCAAGTGGGACAGAACCCAAGCCTAAGTTCTCACTCAGCTACTTCATGCTGCATTAGAGAAGTACCCTCCAAGACCCACAATCAAACCACATCTCTCCACCCACTGGGGTCCAGTGAGGACTTTTCCTAGGATAGGGTGGGTAGAGTACCTACACCATGAGGAACTTGGCCTGAATTACTGAAAAACTTATTCAAATTGACCCCCCCCCAAAAAAAAAGATAGACGACGTTATTTTCAGTAGATAATATAAAGTCAGGAAGTTCAAAGTTTTATCTTCTCATCCTGAGAACTGTTCTGGCTAAGAACCACACTACCACTTACCTTCCTTTACTTTATAAAGCCTGTGGTTCCAGGCACCAGAATCACCTGGGAAAAAAGCCTTTTAAAGCACAGGTTGTTGGACCCTATCCCCAGATTTTTANATTCAGGACCTCTGCNGTAGGACCCACATACATTCTCAGGTGACTCTGGGACCCCACTGTGAGAACCAGTGGGTTTTATCAGACTAACACTGCTGTTTCCAGGGGCTCCCTCCCCCTCTCTCTCAAGTTGGACATTCACAACCCATACAGTTATTCAGNCTCCTCCCACGGCTGCAAGCCTATCTGATGGTTCTGTCCAATTAAGGGGACCCATTCATACTACAACAGAACCCACTTCCCTTAAAATCTCTATTAACAGTTTGTTCAAGATTAGAGTTGCCCCCTTTCCCAAGATCACCTGCTACTGTGCTATTTGAAGTTACCCCACCCCAGACAATCCAGATGAACCAACAAGGGGCTTCACCCCATCAGCAGACAGAAAACTGCTCCTAAAATACATCCCACTGCAGCAGCTCTGACAGAGACTGCATGCTGAACCCCAGAAAAACCCCTCCCTGGGTCTTCTCTCCTCCCCTAACTTCCAGGGCTCTGCTTTAGTTTCAAAACAGCTGGCATTCACTTAGTGCAGGTACAAAAGTCTGTGACATCCATTCCACGGGGACAAGTCACTCTTACATAATGTATTGCGCTCCTCCCTAGTTCACAGCAGGTTGGATTGCTTCCACCTTGGAAAAGGGTGAGGCAGCTGCTCATATCAACAGGTGTCTTACAGAAGAACAGCCTTCAGGGCTCACCAAGCCTCCTGGGAGACTAAGTTGCCCACTCGGGCATAGGCAAAGCAGGAAACAGANCACTAAGTGAGGCTCCTCCTACCCATAGTTTGAATAAGGACTTGTTGCTAAGAAAGCAACAGAATGAGTTCACAGAGAATGCATGGTCTTGGAGTGGGGAGGGGCCTGAATTCGCATATCTCAGTCATCTCCAGCTAGCAAGGTGAGCACAATGTAACAGCTTAGATCTCCTAGAAATGAGACAGAAAAAGAAAGGGGGGGAGATAAAGAAGAGAGGAGAAGAAGGAAAGAGGGAGGAAGGGAGAGGAGGAAGGAGAGAGAACACACTAGGAAATGCTTACAACACCCAGTGCACGCAAGTACACCACTAACAAATGTTAACTATCCTTATCTACATTACCATTGAGGAAAACCAAACTGTGTTCCACCTTCTCAAACTGCCAAGTCCATATACTGCAGAGTGGGATCTGCAGCTCTGTAGACAACCTGGATGGCCACCTTAGTGACCTACCCTGGGAGCTAGCTTGTTCCTTACCANCCTCCAGCCACTTTAGCCAACCTCTCTGGCCTCTGCTGACTTCACTCGCTCCCCTTTGATAACGCCTGACTTGATGTTTTGTCATGGGGGCTTCACGTCAACACTCACAATGAAGGCGCTGACGGTGTCCCGCTAACTAATCCTGGTGTTTCCCCTAATTCTGGCATCCCCAGACCTTTCCTTGAACCCAGAAACCTTGTTCGCAGCCTGCCACAAGTTAGAGGTTTTGTTCTCCATCACCATAGAACCAAGACACACCCATTGTCTGGCCTTGAAAAGAAACCACGAGCTATAAAAGAAGCTAAGGAGTTTTCTAGGACTTCTCCTCAAGCCTCGGGATAAAAATTGACATCTGAAGTTGGCATGAAGCTACCAGGAAGGAAACACAACCTAGAACCTGCTCGCTCCCAGGCCAGGATCTGAGCATCATCTGCTCCACTGGTCTTCTTTGAGGGCTACACAACTCAAAGGGAACAGGGACCACTGTTGAACTTTTGATTTGCAAGGAAAAAAAGTCCCCTGACAAAGGAAGTTTACAATAAGATCTCACTGTGTACATGAGGAACAGACAGGGTAGAACCACACAACTCAAGAAGAGTTAGCTCCTCCCCCCTTTCCCTTCCTTTTCTTTTCTGCCCTTTCCTTTCTTCCAAGGAACTGTCACCTTTCTGTGGACAGTTTATGTACATCTCCCCTCTCTGCTGGTCACCATCTCCTAACCTCAGTTAGGATTACATCCGCATCAGCCTTTGCACTCAGCAACCCCACTTCAAGCCCAATTTCCAGATTCCAAATTCTTTATCAGCTTGACCCATCCTCCATCCTTCTATCGCAGGCCAGATTGCATCCTTAGATTGCAGGCCAGAATGGGGCTGGGTAGCCCAGGTGCTCCCCTGTGCCACAATAAGCCAGAGTAGGTGGGGAAATAGAGGCAGGGAAAGTCACATGATATAAAGCATGTCTACTGTCCACCCAGAAGGGATGATGGGAATGGCAGCTTTTCTCTGAATACAGTGTGTCTGAATAAGGAAGAGAACAAAAGAAGAAAAGTCAAACTCTTCTGCCAGGCAGAATCCAGCCCAGCAGAGCACCTCCCCACCTAGATCTGTGCAGGACAGTGACCAGCAGGGCAGCAACCATAGGACTCAAGTGAGGAGCAGGGCCTGGTCCCTCTCCTTGCCAGGGAACAGGTCCCTTGGGAGTTATGCTCATTCCTCANCTGAAAACATCTCCATGTGATGCCAGCCTCTGTGTTTCTGAAGGATGTGTGATCGCTCACATTGCTTTATGTACGGATGACACTCAGATGATGTTTGGGAATGGATGGTAGGGTACAATAAAGGTGTCAGGTGAGATAACAGCACACCCTGTCAATTAAGGNGTTTTTGAAGCTATGTCTTCTCCCTGATCACAGCAGAAGAGGAGGAGCAGGATATGGGAAATAATACCCCTTGTGATGTCCCATAGATGCCCCCAGAAAAGGGTGCATCAGACCCAATTCAGTTGCTTTCATTGAGATACATGGAGCTAAGCCTGTCTCCCTAGGGCTTTCCTTCCTTCTACCCAGCAAACAAAGAAGGGCCTTCAGACCTTATATGCCAGCCTGTTTGCCAAGACTTAGATACCTTAGAAATGTTCAGAAGGCCTGGCAATGCCAAGAACAGCAAGGGAATGGACAGAGTAAAAGGTCTGGGGTGCCAGGGTCTGATTTTGCACTATGATATAACCAGGCACCATAGGACAGGAACCATGATCCACTTATAACATCCTACCAGACACCTACAGAGCTAGGTAGAAGCCAGAAGAAAGAAGTGATGGTGAGAATAAATGCCAGTAGGCAGAAAAGCTCTGAGAGCCCAAGTTTTTCTCCAGTGCCCTGGCTAAAAGCAGCAGCAGCCTCCTGTATTGATTATGCATGCATGTTATTGAGTGCACTGGCTGCTGGGCAAAGTGCTGAGGCCCACTGGATAATTTATGTGCTGGTGCAGGTATCCATAGAGTCATGATCAGAGTTCAGAGGAAGGAGGGAGACCACAGGAGTTCAAGACAGAAGTAAACTGNCACACTTCCAAACTACTGNAGTAAAGTANAGGGTCTCTTAAGAAGAATAACTGGGAAGTATACAAAAATGACATAGTTGCCACNGCCTGCAACATCCTCCAGCCCTGACGCTAAGCCACCTTCCCATTGGGTAGGCTTGGTTCCTGCATCTGAAATAATCCTANTAAGTATTAGAATCCTTTTGGTTCCTCCATCAGAGCCTCTTCACGTGTCCATTAGTTCAAAGCTTGTCTCCTACAAGGAAGTCTTCTCAGTTCAACTATCTTAGACATCCTGTTCAGTTCTAATAGTTCCTTGCACCCCTCCTTCACACCTTTAACCTCATTTATACTTGGTTTTCTTTTCAGTATGCTCTGCTTTCACTCTCCCAAAACACAAAGGGAAACTTTGCAAGGACAGGGATTTTGTCTTTTCCCTTTTAATCACAGAAGTCCCTACACCCACCACAGTGCCTGCTCTGTACAGAAACTCAATAGTGATTAAATGAATATACCACATTCAGATGTATCACTTCTTCCAATTAGCCTGTGATATTATTAAAAGCAGGACAATTGAGCTGGTCACCACACATACACACACTCATACACACACACATACACACACACAAAAAGGATGGACTTTGTTTCTAACACCCTTGAAAATTATTTTCCAATACCAAGATAAATAACTCATTTCACTTTGTTCCTTCCTCATGAGGAATACAATCTCTAACCCATACCAGGTGTCCAGTGGCTGCTTGCATCTTTCTTTCAAAGAGTCCACACCCAAGACTGGGGATTTGTCCTCTACAGCTAAGCATCAGCAATGGAGGTTGCAGTGACATGGCCAGGCTACTGCTCAGGGTCATCAGTCATGAAGAGATGCAGTACTCAGAGCAGGAGTTCCACACAGGAGGTGAAGACCTGGGTGTTGGTTCTCACATTGTGCTTTCTAGGGGGATGACATAGAATTCCCTAGAGAGTAATTGCATCTCTAAAAAAGGAAGAAATAAANATCTCTTGGTCTACAAACAACCAAGCTGGCATCTTATGATACNGTGACTAAACACCTCAGCTTAGTCATACAGACCCGTATCGGAATCCCTCTGATACTCAACAGTGCGATCTTGGGAAAGGTGCCTGCCCTAAGGTCCAATTTCCTATCTGTGAAGTTGTGCCAATGACAGTTTGTAAGGATGGATATGGTGATGTGATGTGTTACAACTGAGCACAGCCAGGACTGTTGGTAGTAGCAGGGCATAGCAGAAAGATCCAGGGTTTGGACTGAGAATGCTTTCCTCTACTTTGCTGGGTAATGGTGAGCAACCTGGTTCTATGCTCAGTTTCCTTATCTGGGGAACAAAGGGAACAAAATAGCCTTTCCTTAGTAGGCAAGTTCACACACACCCAAGATGCATGTTGTAGCCCAACCACGCCCCTCTTCCTGGCTCTTATGGTTCATGCTATCATTGTCAAAGTCTTAGGTCTGAGCCCGGTTTCTGCCTTTCTCAACAAACAGTGAGCAAGTGAATACATAAAGGAATGAATGAATGAGTGAATGAATAAATGAATGAACGAACCAGTGAATACCCTACAAGATGACTGTGAAACCCTAGACAAAAAATGCAAAGACCATGCCTTGCTTCATCTTTGCTGCTGTGTGTTCATTTTTTCACTTTCTCTGGAAATTAATCCTTCAAGAACTACAATCCTTAAACATTATCTCAGTTTGAAATGTAAAACTTACTTAAATTAAACCAAAGTTACCACACAAGGAAAGAAAGAGTGATGGGGGGAGGGAGGGAGCAATCACCANTAACCTCCCGGCACAGATCTCTACCAAGGGCTCCTCAACACCTCAGAAGCATCTGAGCAACAGAGCCTCCCAGGATCCCCCCAGTGCTCCGGAAGACAGGTCATCAATTGAGCCACTTCTGCATCTGCACACNTTGCAGATTAGACACAAAGACAAATGGCATTCAAGCCAGTGCCAAGGGGTCAGTGCCAGCCAGGGCGGTGAGTGCTGGTTGGACCCTGGCAAGGGCTCAAGGCTGAAATGCAGGCCCAGTCAGGCATGGTACGGAATGGGGACTGAGAGAATCCACTCCAGGAGGCTGATGCATCCTGCCCCCACCTTAGCCATCCATCTGAACTCCTTTGTTCGTTCTGCCAAAACTTACAGCATTCTCCCTTTAATGACCTCTCCCCAACTTACTCAGTCTGAGGTCCCAGGCCAATGTGGATTTCCTCATCCTTCTCTTGCCAGATGTATCCAGATTATCCCAGGCTAGCCCTTGATCATCAGGGCGTCAAGATGGCAACACCCTCCTCTGTTCACATATTCCATGTGCCCATAGTCTGAGCCACTGAGCCACAATTGCCCTGGAGCTCAGAGAAATAGCACACCTCACGCAGGTGGCTATAATCTTAACCCCAACAGTAACTGAACTTAACCTTAAGGGACCCACCAACCTCTCAGCCCTGATACACACACACACACACGCACACGCACGCACGCACACACACGCACGCACGCACATCTAACTGTGCTGGGCCAGACATGAAAAATGCTGATGATACAAGCCCATTGTAAATGTCAAAGAAAGATTCTGCAGTTCTCTCCATCACACTCTATATTGCCTATCAAAACGCCAAAGCAAGGCCAAGCCAGATTAATCTGTGGGTTCTGAGCACTGTGCTCAGCCCACTGCATCCAAAAGACTCACAACATGAAGAGAAAAGGACTGGAGTGTCTACACATCAAGCCACTGCTCCAGACTTATCACTTAGCTCATCCCCAGGAGTCAAATTCCTGAGGTAGAGGAGCAGCGGGAACCTCAGCAGCCTGCTTCTGAAGAGATGTAGTCAGTAACACAGGANGTACAACAAGATGGTCATGCAAGGCAGGGAGAGAGGAAGGTGGAGTTTACAAGCCGCCATCAACAGTGCTCCGGTGCCCAGGAAGAGGACTTTCCAAGGACAAGGGCAGACATGACCTTGAATTGGTCTTCCAGAACAGTCAAGCTTAATCTTGATCCTTTGAGTCCCATTCTTACTGGTATCCAAGGTTCTTAGGGGGAAAAAAAAAAGACAACTCTGGGCAGAACATAGGCCTTAGCCCCCACCCAAAGTGACTGCTGGTTTGCATTACACAGGTAACCATATCCTGCCAGTCTGGAATTCCTACACATCCTCTACCCAACTTCATGGTGTTTTAAGCACTANTGTGTCCAGATGTCAAGGCATATCAACTTGCTATGTGACTTTATTTCTATAACCCCAAATCTCTACCTCTCTAAGAGTCAGTTTATGTATCTCTAGAATGAGAGGTCAAACTGAGCTCCAAACTCTCATATTAGCNCTAAGTAAGACTCCATAGCTGACAGAAAAACCTTAGCAGCTGGGGCTGTCTGTGACAACCATATCCATAGAATCAGAACTGGACCTGGATCTAGCTGCCTTACTGAATCCCAGACTGACTAATTTCTGATTTTTCTCTCAGCTCAATAAGCGTTCTATCAATTCCTCTTCTCCATATTCTTATTCTGTATAGACAAAGGGGGCTCAAGAGAGCAGAAGGCCATGGACAGATGGAGGAGAAATCAGAGAGTTTGGGAAAATGGAAACTTCTTGTTAGGAAGGAAGAAATGCAAAGATTTAACTTGTAGTCCTGACACTTCCAAGGCCTCTCTTAGCCTGGCCTCTTTGAAATATGTGAAGCCCGCCTTGGAGATCTGGACCTGGCTGCCATCCCTGGGAGAGAAGTTCTGGAGCCAACTATCTGAAGGCTTCTCACGCCAGCACCCAGGGAGCTCTGCACACCGATCCCTCTCTTGTCCCCACACCTAATTCATCAGCTCTGCTCAATAGAGCCACCAGAAGGCTTCCACTCTGCCAGCTGTCACCTACAGCCACTGTGCTGACTCCATCTCGAGCACCTACTATGGTGTCTGGAGGTGCCCAACTAAGATTTGTTGAATTGAATAGAGCCCATAGGACTTCTTCTCTAAGAAACATACACAAACTACCCTCACACACAAGGCTATGGCTTCCATATTTCCACGGTGGCCTTATGACACTCCCCCAAACACCCCCTCCAACACACTAACTTTGTAACCTCAGACCATCATCTCCCATCTCTAGAGCCAGGTTTTCAAGGGCTTAAAAAGAAAGAAATATTTTAATGACCCCTATATTATACTCACTTCTAGAACTCTTGCTCATCTGTAGGAGAGGTACCTGTTACAATCAATCTTAAGGCTAGGGAATGGCCTGCATGGCTGGTTTCTCACTATCCCCACCTCAGGATTTTCCTCATCGTTCACATTGCTGGTACCACCTCCAGCCCTCCAATTCCATCAAGTCATCAAGAGGAATTTCTAGGAGAAACTTGCCAAAGACAAAGAACCAGGGTCTCCTAAGGTGTCTGAAAACATGCAACACAACAGAGTATATAGGAATAGGAGGCGAGGGAAGAGAACAAAGGGTCTCTATGGAAACTCAGCCTCCTCCCACAGCTCATCAAATGCACTTCCATCTTGGCAAACCTGCCCCTTTCAACCTGCCTGTCATTATGTTCCTCACGGTTATAAATGCAAGCTCCTGGGAGATGGTTTGGGTTCAAATCACACACCACTTCTGAAGAAATTACCCCTGCAGAAACCATGCAAATTCTTCAAGGCACTAGGTCCTGTCTNGAAAATGTAACTCAAAATTCCCACCACTTAAGATTGCTATGTGAGTGAAATAAATTAACTGTGGTAGCTCATTCCCACCTTATCTATTCTTTCATGTTTCAGTTTCAATAAGTCTTGGTAAACTGCAATATAAAAACATTAAGTGGGACGGTTCAGAAAATAATTCATCAAGTTTCATTTCCTCACCATTGTGAGTAATGTCCTTCCTGGAAGTTGAATCATTCCTTTGTCCACTGTATCCACACTGTATGTATTACTCACCCGCTAATCACCAGTAGCCTTGTTGTTGATACTGTCAGAGTACCACAGTACTTAGTGTTTNGGTAATGTTATTTTACTTAATAATGGGCCCAGAGCAAGAGCAGTTACACTAGCAATTTTACTACATGTATTGTTATAATTCTATTTAATTTTTAATTATGGCTAATTTCTAGCTGTGTCTAATTTATAAATTAAGCTTCATTATAAATATATTGGGGCAGGGGAAGGACAGTATAGACAGGTTTAATACTATTTGCAGTTTCAGGCATTCAAGTAGGAAACATATGCCTATGGATGTAGGGGGAAGACTGTGCCATGCATGCAGCATCTGCTGTGATAAGTCCTCCAATAGCTGCCATTCTCCTGTCTCAGTCTCATGTCCTACTAATGATGAATCTGCTTGTATTAACACCCAGCCCTCATGACCTTAAAGAAAGTCCCATCCAAGTAGGTGCTTTGGAAAGTAAGAAAAATAAAAGGCAAAGTGAATTTGTCTTCTCCTTCAGAAAGCACCTTGCTGTCTTCCTTTATGCAAGAATGTTACCTTGAAACAAACTGACTTCCCTTCCTATGGAAAGATATTTTTTNAAAAAAGAGTCATTGAAGGGACCCAACTTCTTCCAATTCGTTACCCTACCACTTCCCACCAGAGCACACTGTGTCCTTAGTGTCCTTATCAATATTCCTCATTTTTATAATACTCCTGATTCATCCCTGCCTTAAAAGAACCTGTGGCTCACAAGAAAGCCTGAGGTGGGCCTGTGGCTCTGAGAGGTAGGACTTCAAGAGCTTTACAGTGTATTTGTGTTTATGTGTGTATGTGTGTGTGCACAGAAACACATGTATGTGCATATACATGTGTGAGTGGTTGCACAACCTCAGCTGTTTTTCTCAGATGCTGTCCTCCTTGTTTTCTGGTGGGTTTTTTTTTTCTCTCTTTTGTTCTTTCTTAGTTTGGCAGGAGAGGGGTTGCTTCTGTTCTTTGGTTTGAGCTTTGTTTGTTTGTTGTTTGAGACAAGGTCTCACTAAGTAACCCTGACCAGCCTGGAACTCACTATGTAGACCAGTTGGCCTCGAACTCACAGAGATCTACCTGCCTCTGCCTCCCAAGTGCCGGAATTAAAGGTTTGTGAGATCACCCCCATTTCCACCTTGTTTGCTGAGATGGGATTCCTCATTGGCCTGGAGCTCCCCTAGTAGGCTAGCCTGGCTAGTCAGGGAGTCCCAGGGGTCATCCCACTTTTCTCCTCCAGAGTTGAGCTTGCAAGTGCACGTCACCATGCCTGGTGCTTTCACATGGGTTGGTTCTGTGGATTGAACTCAGGTCCTCATGCCCGCATCACAAGCACTTTACCTACTGAGTTACGATTCCCCTCTTCATTTTCTTTATGGTGGATTTCTGTTTTTCTGAATCTGCCTCGGTCTTTTCGGTATGTGTGCTGTCNTTACTTTGCACTGCGTAAGGCTTATGGATTCCTTCTATAAGAAGAAAGAACGTAGCCTTGTTTCCAAAAGTGCCATGCCCCGTCTCCCAAGGTAGTTCTGGGAAGAGAACTGACACTGGTAATATGTTCTCATTCAACCCCCAAGGACAGGGTGAAAAAGCGGGGATGGCCCAGTGAAGGCAGACNNTGGAAGAGGGAGGGAAGAGGCATTCACTCTGCAGATGTTGGCTTAGTGTTTACCCCCTGAGAAGTGTTGCTCCAGAACAAAACAAAGTACCCGCCAGCCCTCCGGGCCTGAGGTCCTACTCAGGTGAGACTATAAACAAGTGTAACAGACATGCATGCGACATGTGTCAGGTGCTGTTAGGTCTGTGGAAATTAAAGAAGAAAGTGCTGGGCAGGGAAGTGCTACTCCAGAGAGAGAATTGGGAGAACGCTTAATCAACGAAGCTCATTTGTAAGGTGGACTGGGGAAGCCCAGCTCTAGCCTGGAACATCCAGGACAGAGGAGACTGGAGGCTGCAATGGGCTTAGAAACTTCAAGGAGCAGCAAAGCCACTGGTGTGACCAAAGTAGACCCACTCAGGAGAGCAGGAGGAGGGGTGGGAGAGGGGCTGCTTTGCAGGGACCAGAACTAGAAGGTCCCTACAGACCCTGAGGCTCATCTAGGCTTGGCATAGGATGCCCTGGAAAATTCTAAGCTGAGTGACGTATTAGAGTTTCATTTTGAAACCCCCCCAGGGCCAGCAAAATGGATCATTGGGTATGGGTTCTTGCCCCAAAGCCTGATGGCCTGAGTTCAATCCTAAGGAACCATACAGTAGAACGAGAGAATTGACTCACACAAGGTGTCCCCAAACATGTGCACANGAACGAGAGAATTGACTCACACAAGGTGTCCCCAAACATGTGCACATGCACACACACACACACACACACACACACACAGAGGGAGAGAAACAGAGAGACAGATAATAAATAAATGTACAAAAATAAAATAAAACCACAGCAAAACAAATGTACAGGGTCCATGATTAGAAGGAGTTAAGTGAAGAGGGCATAGCTATGACATGAAAAGGGACATCTTGGGCCATCGTGGTTAAAAAGTATGGTCCTATTCTGGGTCCATTTCTAAGATGAACAAACCAGAATTGCTTTCNGATTGAATGTGGGCAGAGCTTGAGGGAAATAAGGCCTGAGGGACAATTCTAGGTGAGATAAGTCTGAGCAAGTAGCAGTGTGGGAATACCTATTTCTAAAGTAGGGACGACTGGAAATAGTAGGGCAGGGCAGGAGACAAAATCAAAAGAAGAGAAGGCATACATTTTGAGCTGAATTCAACTTGTATAAACAAAGATGGTGACTGGGGAGANCCATACATAAATTTGAAACCACAGAGAGGTTCAAGCCAGACATAAGTCTGAGACTACATAAGCTTACCTCTAATTGTTCATGTAATATTCGCAAGCAATCTGCGGGGTACGTGTGACTTTTTCTATTTTGCATTGGGTAAATCTGAGATTCTGAGGAGGGGTNGGTGTGACTTTTCTATTTTGTAATGGATAAATATGAGATGCTGAGGAGGAGGTAACTCAATCTAAAGTTTGCACACAGAATAGATTCACTGCATTCATGCCCGAGTCACACAGAGCCGTGCCTTAGGTCTTGACTATCCAGACTATAAAGCCCACATGACCAAGAAAAGCTCAATGAACATGGGATCTGGTGCCCTNCCTGTCTACTNAGCTGAACCTTCCCTCATACGACATTTGCAATCTGTCCCTGCCACCCAAGCTTCCATGNCATCAGACTTGCAGNGTGATCATCTAACTCTTGTGGGGTGATCTCTTGACTTGTCCTGTCAGTGCCCCAAAGGCCTTCAAGTCAGGCTCTGAGAAAGCACAGAACCTGGCCATCCCATTGGTCTTGTCAGCTTCCTCTATGGAGTTACATTTGCCCTCTAAATGCGTGCTCCAAACTGGAGTTGGGGAGGTAACTTCAAACCTGGGGATCATTAGTTGTAGAGTTCACTTGGCTTCTAAGCCCATTTCCCCAACTGTCCAGAGTTAACTAACATCTTTTAAGGATCTGTAAAACACAAATTAGTTGCAAGATTTTCCTAACACAGATATTCTGAAATCACAAAGTGCCCGTTCCTGTACCCCTATTTCAAATCCTGGTTTCCAGCTCACTATCTAGGAGATGTGAGCAATGAAATCCCTCTGGCCTATTCCTCCATCTCTAGAATGCCAGTAACAGCATCAATCTCCAGGAAAGTAGAGAAGGCAGTCCCAGGCTTATGAGTGCTTTCTACATATGGACTTACTACCAAAAGCCCATGTCCCTCAGCTCCAACTAGGGACTCACCTCCCATCTATAGCACACTTGGAAGATACTAGCACATTCCTAGAAACTGCCCATTGATATTCCCTACCTCCTGCCCTAANTCATACCACATGGCCCCTGCGAAACCTAAAACCCTATCTATCCATCATGCATCCTTCCAATAAACCAGAGTCTTAACTTTTTGGACCTAGTCCTCACAAAACCCTATGAAGGTACTAGGAAAGAAAGGGTCCACTGAAAAGGAAAAAAATGCATGGTTGCCTGTGGCTGTGAGCCCAGCAGTTGGGAGACAGGAGTGGGAGGATCATGAATTCTAAGCCAGCCTGGTCCACACAGTGAGACCTGCCTACGGAGGAAAATGTCCCTTTATAATCTNTAACAGGAGCTTCCTAGAAGTCAAATCTGATCAGCACAAGATGCTTACTACCATCTTCATGGCTGTGGCCATGGCTCCCAGCCANCAGACAGGACCACAGGCCCCTATCAACAGTAAAAGTGTATATTCGTGACGTCAGACCGTATAGGTTCCAATCCTAGCTGAATGGATTATGAGTTAGAGGACACTGATCAAATCAATCAATCCTAGGCCATCCCCAACTACAGGAATTTCTAATTACTTCTGAATTACACAGAATGATACACACACTGAGCAGGTAAATAATAAATAAATAAAAAGCAAGGTATTACTACCAAGTGTCTGTACATGCCCCAAGCACANACTCTATCTACATCTAAAATCCAAAGCACTGCATGCTTCAAGGACAAACTTGCTGAGAAGCCTTGGGAAGATAAGTTAACCTCTCTAAACTTCTATGTTTCTCTCCTGGAAAGGGAGGGTGCTAATCCTTCCNTCCTGGGCTATCTCACCATGAGAATCCGGATAGCACACACAGAAAACTGGGGCAGTGTTGTGTACACATGGAGCCCTCAGCAGCTCAGGCCTTCATTCTCACTTCCACCCTAGAGCTCCTCAAAAACTAAGAAACATGCACATANCCTAAAACATTCCTAGCACATAGGGTGTCATTTGTGACTGTTTCATGAACTTTGGGAGTCAAGTGTCCAGGTCATAGGGCTGGTGAGCAAGAATCCTAACACTCTAACACAGGTCTTTCACTAGCATTCCAAAGTCTAGGGTTCACCCAAGAACCAGCTCAGGACAGTNTGGCCATCCAAAGCACTGAGCATCATGCTGCTCCCCTCCAGCCATCTCCATCCCCACTCCCTGCTCAATTTCCCACTACTTCAACAAATCTACAATATAGGAAGCTCACCAAGTCAAAGAAACCCTCTTTTGTCAGCACAGGGTGTAATTCTTGCCTTAAAAATAAATAAATCAAAAGGCTGATGCTTCTGGTAAGAAAGCAAGAAACAAACAAAATGCATCTCAGTGACTTCTGAGGCCTAAAGCAAATTAATCCTCCACAGTCCAGAACCCAGAGAGGCCCAGCTAAATCTGAGCAGAAACCAGCACAGAAGTCCTAAAGCTGTCAGATGCCCCAGGACATGCTAGTTTTGCCATGGTACCTATCAATCAAAGCTTAGCCTACAGGAGCCTAACATGCATAAGCTGTAAATGGAGAAAAAATAGGGTCCACAAAGCATAAACTCCGTTTCCTAGCCCCTAGGCACTGCCTGGGGAGGTCTTTCGTGGAAAGCACTAATCCTTAGTCCTGGGTGGTTTGTGGCCCCCTTTTTTTTTCCAAAGAATGACAAGAACTGCAGAAAAGCACTGTGGANTGAGGAAGCCTGGCTCACTCAGCCCTTTGTAGCTATCCTCCTGCTCTGCCTCTCTTTCCTCCTCTCTACGTATGCCAAGATGAGTCAGACACACCCACGTGGGCCCTATTCTGGACTTAGCTCACTGGCCCAGTTTGGTGGCGTCTACTGAAAGACCAGAGCCTGTGTCAGACATGCAATGTCCCCACCGCCAAATTTCAGGAAGGATTCCTCCACGACACTTCTATTCCTGCAGAAGGGTGTCGAGCCATGCGACTGCTCTGACAAGGACACACAGGTTAAATCCTAACTGTCCTTGTCCAGGCCCCNGCTTCTTCCAAGCAACCACGAGTCACACCCACCACCAAGAAGCAGCCTTGGTTATGGATAGGTTGGCTCCACCCCAGCACCAGAACTTCCTGTGATTGGTTGAGATAAATACATATAACCTAGGCTGGTCTGAATGAAATAAAGCCCAAGACTTTTGATTCAGTAGCAAGAGGAAGAAGCATTTTCTGTTTTGAAGGTAAGAGGTGCTGCCATGAGTCCCTTCTTCCAACATGAGCAGAGCCAGTCTGAGGCCTTGATTATAGGAGATATATTTAGGCTAAACCAAATCAGAGGATGATCAGTGAAGCACCTACCATCCCCTGAGTGTCCGTTTGCAGTCCCGCCTCAAACTCTGCCCTTCATCCTCTATGGGGGAAAAAATCCTCTTGGTACTTGGGGGTATCCCATGTTGTTTTGTTTTGTTTTGTTTCTCTGTTTTGTTTTGCTTGTTTGTTTGTTTCCTGTCATCCCTAGTTACCTTCAACTCGACCTCATTGGTGAAACCTTCTTCATCTCCATCTTTGGCAAGGGGTCATCACCAGTTCCATGGAAACCTGTGTTCCTTCCCTCCCACACTATCAAGGTCTCTCAAGTGATAGCACACAGCCACCTGGGCTTTCTCTTACCAGGGAGAACAGTATTCTCTTTATACCCAGCANTTCACACTCTGCCTTGTGCAAAGGAAGTGCCTGATAGACACCTGTGACACTGAACTTTTGGAAATCCTCCCTGTGCCTCCTTGCTCTGTGAATTACAATGGTTTTACAGGGTGTGTTGTTCTCTCTCAGTCACCCTCCTCCCAGACCAAGGGGGAACTTCAGATGGGCATTGCGTGGATGCAATGAAATCTGTATCTCAAAACTCAAGCGAAGCCTTCTAGTTCCCTGGGTTTGTCTGGACTACTTGTGTCTTGCCCGTCCTCCATCTGTCTGTGCATCTTTCTTTCATCCAGCAACCCAGGCTCCAGCTCCAGCTCAGCTGCCTCCCTGTGCCCCTGGAACAAGTCATCTAATTGGTCCTGGCCCTCATCTCTGTTCAGAAGCAAGTACAGTACCGAAACTCTAGGCCCCCCTACCCTCTCAGATGCCAAATGCCCTGTGACAGAATGGGATTTCCCCTCTCCAGACTGTTCATTCAGAAAAACCCAGATTCTAATACTAAAGAATAGGGAAGCATTCTCTGCACCCTCCAAGCTTTCTTCTGCCTCTCACTTGTTTTCCTAAGCAAAAGGACACATTTTTCTCTCAAGGAGGTGCCAAGGACAGAGGAGCTCAGCAGGCTTCCCTTCCTTCTTAAGATAAGACCTGAGATGGCAACATTTGCCAACTGCCTCATTACACCCCAAATCTAAATCTGGAANCTCCAAGACATGAGTGGCTGTTGTGGGAGCATGTTCGTGATGCATCTTTAAGTGAAAAACCAGGCTAGTGTGACAGCTTCCAAAATGCGAGTTCAGTGCCTGGCAAAGAGTGGGTGCTCAATTAGTACTTGTTAAATGAGTGAATGAACTTCTTTAAAAAACAAAATAACACGTCCAGGTTTGCAGATGCTTAGAAATTAGACTGGCACAGCAGATACCAGAATTCCCTCATTGGTCGTCCGTCTGGAAAGGGAACTGCCAGGTGTCTCTTTCCTTTTGTTTTGTTTTGGNTTTTTTTTGTTTGGCTTTTTTTAATGTTCTATAACATGTACATATTATTTTGTAGTAAGGAAATCAAGTCATTTTTATGAGCATTTAAATGTTAGAAAAATAATAATAATAACCCCACACATCCAAAAGAAATAANTGAGTAACATGTACATTCCAAAGCCCACTCCTGGCAGTCTTCTTCCCTCCCACTCACACGCCCCGTCTCAGAGAAGCTTGGCCCGCCTTCCCTTCTCTGTCTAGATCAGGAATCTGGAGAGTCAAACTGTTGCTTTCAAAAATTGCACTTGCTAGTTTCAGAACCCAGTCCAGAGGTGGTCCCTTCCCTTTACCCCTGGAGAAATCCAAGCAGCANNTTAGCCTGCCCACTTCTAACTTNGCCCCTAGACAGAACTAGCCTTTCAAACTCTACAAGAGAATACAGTCGGGACATAGAAGATTGTTCATCCCATGGGGCATCTGTCCCCACATCAAACTTTCCCAGCTCCAGGTTAGGGAAACAAATCTCACTTTCTGTGAAACTTGCAGAGTTTCCTATCTTATCAATGTTCCACTAACTTCTTTCTCTTTCTTCTTCTTCCGGCCCATCTCCCATGGTTCTGACCCAAGGCCAGAAGTCAAGCCCTGCACTTTATCTCACACCCACTCCCATCTGCTTGGTGTAGGTCAGTATAAGGCTGGCGAGAGGACCTCACAACTAAGGAGAGTCAACCTCAGGAGAATGAATGAGGGGGGTGCCCAGGTAGCACCTTGGGAAGAGCAGAATTACCAAAGAGAAGCAACTCAACAATGAGCAACAGGCAGAGATGAAAGGTGAATGGGAAGCAGAAACTAGACCAAAAGCTGTCACCTGACTAGTGACCAGAAGACAGGACCTAATGGTTCTTGCTAAAGGGAAGAAAAGTAGACATTCCTCAGAGCGTAGAGGGAGTCATGCTTTGTGAAGTATTTGTTTTAGCATCCCTCTGTGTTGGTTACCTGTGTCCCTGAGGAAGTAGGTCTATAGTTTCCAGATGGACGTCCCTGGCCTCACACCCTTCTGTAATTAGCACCACTCAAAAGGCTGGTTCAGGCAGACTAGAGAGGTCAGGCTCAGAGGACCAACATCTAAGAATGACATAATTTCATAGCCAGAAATGAAGAGACCAAGGGCCCTGACTCCCAGCAGCCCTGCCACTCTCAGTAGCTTCTTCTCTGAACAGCTCAGGACCTCCCAAGGCCCAGCTTCCATCCCCTACAACAAAGGGCTAGAATCCCTACTTTTTCTGGTCCTGGAGGGAATTTGGCAAGACAGTTTGGTAATGTGTTTCCCACAATGGCTGGCATCCAAAAGCTCTGAGTAGCCAGGAGAATCAGCAGAGAACTCTTCTTTGCTTTAAAAAAAAATGTTTAATTTTGGAGGAAGCATAGATTTATTTTTTATGTTGGGTCTCTCTAAGTAGTCCAGGCTACCCTCTAGCACATCTCAGCCCATGCACGCCTTAGGATTCCTGATCCTCCTGCCTCTCTCTCCCTAGTACTAGGATCACAGGCATGCCCCATCCTGACCAGCACCTTGGTCAGTTTTTTTATTGACAAAATTGCGTTTATCGTTTCCAACCTGGTGGAGAATGATTACATCTAGCTAATCAAGACACNAATCCTCGCCTGGTTATTCTGTGGCGTGACTACCCATTATCCACTCCATACTCTTCAGAGTCCTCTTAAACTTACTGCTCCTGTCCTTGAACCATCGCCTCCCCCTGCTTTAGTGTCTCTGTTCTATTTCTTTTCTCACACCTTCATCCTTCCTTCAGGTCTCAACATAAATATAAATTCTCAGTCTCTTTCCCCTGCAGAGGGAGAATCCGGCTTCATCTTTAGTGCTGTTCTGGGTGACCCTCCGTGTCTCGGTTTCCTCCCCTATAACAAGACAAGCATAATAACGGGACCTCCCTCCAAGAGTCCCTAAGANGATGAAATACAGTGGTGCACAGGAAGCCCTTACACAGCACTTGCCTGCCATAGTGGGCNCTTGATACATTCTAGCTGTTGTCGCTCATGGTGCCAGCATGCTAAATTAGATCTCCATCATTCCCAGAGCCCCCAGCACTCTTCCTTCAGAACACTCGTCACAATGTGTAATTATATTTTTGTGTTGTCTNCTTGCCATTCCACCCAAGCTTAAATTCTAGGAGGGATAAACCAAATGCCTCTCACAATTATGGCTGTATTCCCGGAACCTGGTACAGTGCCTGGATGTAGTAGATGTTTAATAAATTTCTGTTGGATGAACAAATGAATGGAAAATGAATAGAATACTAACATGGGCATGGATAATTGCCATGGTCCCTTCCAGTTCTAAAAGGTTCCAACTATTCTCTAGTTTTTGACAGCTTTGGAAGAAAAGCTTAAAATGAGCCCCAGAGAAGCGGTTTACTGATCCCTGGGGGAAACCCCAGGATGGCTGCTGCTGACAGGCTTCTTAACACTCACATTGCTGCAAGAGTTACTTTGGTTTTTTTTTTTTTCCACGCCTGAGAGGGAGTTTACAGAGTCTCCAGGATGGAATAATGTCCCCTCCCTCAGTACTACTGTAAAACAAGGCCAGTGGGTATAGGGAGCCAGTCAAGGTAAATGTGCCTTCCATGGCAACAAGGGACATGGAGCCCTCCCTGAGCCAAGGGGTCTCAACCCTCACAGATCAACAGGTGACCATGGCAGTAAGCATCCTCACTCTTCCTGTCCTCTGGGGACTAGGGATGGAGGAGGACTCTTCATGTTTCTGGAATCAAGATCTCAGGCTGGCCTGAACATTCTAACATCTCCTTTCCCCCAGNGAGTGCCTACTTTGCAGGCAACTTCCAGGGCTACCCTCTCCACCCATCCCATGTTGGCAGCTAGAGTCTGAGGACATCTTGTCAAAGATGTCTAAAGAGTTGATGAATACCAATGTCTGAAAGCTATTCTCCTAGTAAGAAAGAAAATGAGGAGCTTAAGTATCGCCCCATTGGACACTGTGGATATGTAGCAAGCCCCTGCTGACTTCCTCCTTCACTGCAAGGGCAAGAAGCCACTCCAGCCCCACCCCCCACTACCTGCTCTGTAGAAGAGGCTCTNTTGAGCCACTAGTAAGGAAACCTGGGGTGCTTNGAATATGATGCACAGGTCTTGCCCCTAAAACTTCTAGCTAACTTGCTATGGAGGGCAGCTTGAGTTTGGAATCTTAATACAGGAGCCCTAATAGACAGCAAAATTTGAGAACTACAGCTCTACCTCACTTTTACAACTTAGATCAACAAAAAGCATACACAAATGCCTTCTTCCAATCAGAGATCTGGTCTGAGATGTGGNCTCAGATGTGGACCCATGCTNTAAGATCTGAGATTCCTGGGGTCCACAGTAGGACCAATGGGTCCATTTTACAATCTCCAAGTCTTTGTTTTCTATAACTTACAGGCAACTTGCTGAGCCATGATCCAGCATACAGTAAAAGGTAGTGAAATCCAAAGTCATCTTCATCAAAGTTTTATCCCAGCTCCACCATTTACCAGCTCTCCATCTTCAGGCAAGTGAGCCTCACTTTCTTCCTTTATACAGTAGAGGTGGTGTGACCTGATACCTACTCACTGAATTCTCCTTCTCAGTGTGCAAAGCACTTAATGCAGTTGTTGGCACACAGTGAGAGTCCAGAACATCCCAGTCAATGAGAAAATAGCAAATGCTTTTATTTGCTGCTATTGGATGCCTTTTTTTTTCCTCTAAAGGGGCTTAAACAGTTTGGTGGCCATTCTGCCAACCAACAGACAGTTTCAATTCTTCTAACACATCTTTGCTTCTGTGTGTTTGAGTGGATGTATATATACACATGGTATATGTGTTCACGGGGGTATGTGGGGTGCAGTTGTGTGTACATGTGTGTACACATGCAGATGGAAACCAGAGGTTGATGCTGGGTGTCGTCCTCAATATCTCTGCACCTTATTTTTTGAGACAGGGTCTCTCCCTGAATCTGGAGCTCATCAACCCACTAAATTGGTTGACCGGTGAGCTCCATAGACATTCCCGTCTCTGCCTTCCCAGCCCTGGGATTATAAAAGACGCTACAACATGGGCATCCTTAAGTAAGTACTGGGGGTCCAACATAAGAATTCAAGTTCTTATGCTGGTATAGCAAGTGCTTTACTAAGCCGTTTCCTTAGGCCCCAAAACTCCTTTTCCTTACCGAGTCTTTGACTGAATTTGTTATATCTCTGAGCCTGAGTTTTCTCATCTCCCAAGTGCAATTATAAAANGTACCTACCCTCTGTTTGCTTAACCAGTGTGTGCTTACAGAGTACCAAGAGCAAAATCTGGCACACCATCTCTCCATAAGCTAAAACTGCTCAGAAAAGTAGAAGATAATGGCACCTCCTCCTTGGACCAAGGTTCCACAGAGAGCTGATGACCAAAGTAGAAAGGATGCTTCTTGAAGGCTCTTATAGAGATAACATTTACAAACTGGGAGCCAGAAGGCTGCCCCAGAACCCCTCCGCCCTCTTTGGGTGATCCTGAAGAATGCTGACTCCAGCATGGGGCCCCTCTCACCACTTCCCAATCTGCCTCACTCCATTTAGCTCTAGCAATCCAATTCCCTTTCCTCTACCCAGAAATCGATGTTTAATTAACACATTATTGGAAAAATAAACACAGTCTTCAATGGGACTGCAATGAAGCTAATGCAGCTCAGCTTAGGGGCTGCAGAGGGGCCCCTCCATCAGAAAAGCACTTCTCCTGGTCCCTGCCCCTCAGTGAAGAAAAAGTTCCTTCTTTCTCCCTGGGGTCTGCCAGCCTGGGGAATCCCAGTCTTTTCCTTCTTGGCTCCTGTCTTCCCATCTCTGGAGAGCAGCCTCTAGTCCCGCCTTGCCTTACCCTACAAGGCAGAGGGGAGGAGGATTAGGTTGTTGTCAGTGCATTGCTCTTTGGGAAATGGGGAANTCCTGGGAACACCATGCAGGGTTCCATTTCCTCCTTCTCTCCAAACTGAATCAATACTCATTCAAACCTAAGGTCAGCAGCAGTTCTCTTGCTGTAGCTGGGGTGAGGGGAAGGAGACCAGCAATGACTGACCAGGATGACAACCCTAAAGGCCTTGCCCAGACACTGGGANCTGATATAAATATTTCCCTTAGGAATATTTCCTCTTCTAGTTCTCAGTAAGGATGCCCCTCTTCTCAACGGCTCCATGGAGAGTACAGAGTAAGGTCTCTGGGTTGAGACCTAAGCTTGAAACTAAGGCCTGCTATTTCTTGCAGGCAATCCTAAATATGCTAGCTAGTGTCTCCAACCACCAGCTTCCTCATCAAATGAGGATGCTCTCCAGTTAATGAAGCAGCAGAAGACTATTGTGCTGGACTATTGTCTCTTTAGCAGACTCTCACAGTGAGGGTCAAGCCCTACTTCCAGGACCATGGACAGCAGAGTGCCCCATCCTTCACCANCCCCATAGGGCCCTGGATCACAATGCAAAACTGAGATGGATTTCAGGTTCTCTATCTTCTACCCGCCATTCCAAACCACATAACTCCTTCCTCAGATGGGGACTTGAAGTAAAGAGGATCACTGAGATATGGGAGATAAATTTCCAAAGTGCCATTAAAAAGAATCTAGGAGCAGCATCACTCCTGAATTAGTAGCCCCACTTTGTAATCCCAACTTCTCAGACCAACACCAACTTCTTAAGCATATCCCAGAGTGTGGGACAGCTCTCAGAATCAACTCCACAGATGGGTTGCAGCACAGTGGTTAAGGTCAAAGGCTTTGAAGCCAGGCATGCCAATCCCTACCTAGTGACCTTGGATGTGTTACCTAACATCTTTTTTGCTATGATAGCAATGATAATTGTTCCTCCCCTGCAGTGTGCTCAGAAGACTAAGTGAGATAGCGTGGGTCAAGGACTAAGCATAATGCCTGGTACATAGTCAGGAATCAAATGTTATCTTAGCCCAGTAAGACTGCATGGGATAGTAGGAGGAGACATAGTAGCGGTGGGACTGGTTAGAATATCTAGGTCTTAATCCTTTATAAATTAGGGGCAATTGGAAGCGTCACTAGAGAATGGCTCTTGTCTTGACTACCTTCATGAGACAAAATTGGATTTCTGTCTCTAGCATGCCCCCTTCTTTCTCCTGTCCCATTAAGAGAAAGTAGGTGATGTCATCTCAAAGAAGGATGAGCATATATTTTATCACCCAAACCAGGACACTGTTGTGACTTAATAATTAGACTAGGACATAGTCTTAAACAGGAACTGTCAACAAACCAGGGCATTCATTTACACCATCTCAAGGTCACACAGAAATGCCTAGATGTCATGCTTCAAGATTCCAGCCAAGGATAACCCTTTCCTGGTTATACAGCTCCATTTTGCACTGCCTCCCCCCAAACAAACAAATGCACTCTTGGCTAGAATCTCTAACTTCTATTCGGGTCATTCATCTCTAACCCCTATTCAATGTCATCNATCTCTAATCCCCATGTAAGGTCATTCAAGTCCAACCCTAGGGTGGAGCAGAGAAGACTGGTAAAAGACCTTCACACACACTTGACACCATCAGTGTCTCCAACCAGTATCTCTCTCAACCATCTCTAAGAACAAAAATGAAACATGCAATGTGTAGGCCTATACAACCCTCTTTAAGAATCAAGAGCTAAGAACCTGAGAGAGCCTACCAGCACCTCAGTTCCAGGCTGTCAGGATGCAGACGTAGGCTTCTTACATCATGGGACCCCTATAACATCTAGGTCTACCACTAATGGGTAGGGTAGCATGTGCATTGGTAACACTGAACACTCCCCAACACACAAACACACACACACACACACACACACACACACACAGGAGTCTCTTCTTCCAACACCTTCAAAGGATAGCCTTGATTCACACTATGGCTCTAGCAACTTGAGAATAGAACTCATCAGGAACCTTCTAGCCTTAGAACCCTGAAACATCATCCAGAATTTCTTTAGCTCTGCAGACATTTTACTTGTTCTCCTACAAGGCACACCTGCCGTCCCATCTCACCTAGACNTCACTCCCTGATGAATGGAGGAGAGCTGCTGGACAGTTGTGAAGGGCCATCACAACAGCATCCAGGAAACCTGGATTCTAGCTGTGTCCACACCAGTGTTACAGATGATTTCAATAAGCCATTTCATCCATGAGCCTTGCTTTCCTCTTCTGTATTTGAGGGAACCAAAAGGGAAGGTGACTTATTTATATTTTCCTTCTAACAGCATAATATGAAGGTAACAAGATTAGGCTCTGAAATAAGTCAGATTTGAATTCGAGCCCTTGATCTGCTCATTTTATCAAATTACTTTAATGATGTCTGGGTCTCCTCCATCAACAAAGCAATACTAGTATGCTTTGAATTATTTGGAGGATTAAATAAGACACTACATAGAGAAAAAAAATCTTGGGTCTGAAGGTAGTATATAATAAGCACCTCATTTCTACTCCTATGAGGGTGAGGATGGTGAGAGACCATGAGGGGGTATAGTTACTCTAAGCCAGCATGAGAAAAGAGTTTTCTACTGAACTCCAAAAGTTCATATTTGGCAACTCCCCCATCAGCCCTAGACTTGCAGGAAGAACTCAGACAGCCTTGAGCAATGTTCAGCTTTCCCAGAAAGCAATATGCTGGGCAAAGACTACTCCATCCCTGAGTCCATGTGGTTCTTTCCTCCAATCAGCANATATTTGTTTGANCACCCACCCACTATGTGCAAAGAATGTCCTCAGCACTGGGAACACTGCAGTGGATAAAAATTAAGTCCCTGACCTCACAGGGCTTACATTCTATAGGCAGAAATTAAATACAGTCTATCNATATATAAGACAGTATTCAGTAATGATTAACTCATTAAAACCAAAGACAGTATAATGGGCAGGAGTGCCACCAGAATATTAAAGGGGACTATTTTCAAAAGTGGGTCAAGAAAGGCCTCTCTGAGGAGGTGTCATTTGGGCCATAACTGAGTGTTAGTACTACAGCCCTTGCTCCAAGCCTAGAATAGCCACCTGTGGCTGGCCCAGACACACAGCTGCACTTTATTTCATCTGCAGAAAAGCTACAGCTAGTCCACATATCAGAACTGCAGCACAAGTAGCTNTCCCCAGGACGGTGCATACTGAGGGCCATGAGGCCTGACCACAACTGGGACAGCGAATATTTCCAGGTGGCAAGCTTGGGAAAGGACGCTTGCCTCTTTTGCAACTCTCCCATCTACCCCTGAGAGGTCATACAAGGAGAGCACAGCCCAAGAGCCGGAGAGCAAGCTCTTTTCTGAGTCTGCCACAGTAATCCACCTCCGAGGCATCCAACTCCCCAACTCCCCCTTTCCTCCAGCAATGACATGACTCTTTCTCCTTAACTCCTCAAGGTCAGCTCCAGGAAGAGAGAATAACACGGGAGAGATGGGACAATCCACATTTTGCTTTAAGGATTATTTTAATGTTTTCCAATTTCACTTATAATTGCTAATAAAGTGACACACCTCTGGCTGAAGAAGGAGGGAAAATGGCGTCTGGTAGTGACAGCAGCTGAAGCCAGAAACCAGAGAGAACAGGAGCTCTAGCTGATCTCATGGCCAAGGGCAGTTTAAGCTCTTGCAGGCTGCAGCCTCCAACAAGGCCTCGCCACCCAAGAGGTGGCTGATACCTACTGGGAAAGCAAGGCCTTTCTCTGAGCCCAGCCCAGAGCTAGGNAGGTAGCAGGGGAAACCCCTCATTTCACCCACCTTGTCNCTTCTCCCCCTTCAGTCTGCATCCACCCACCCATCACCCTTGAGCTCACCCGCCCACAGTTTTGCTTGGTGGACCGGGGATCTCACTTGAGGCTTCCTGCTGGAGTTGCAAGCAGTTAGTTCATTCCCTCCCCCCTTCTTTTCTCCTTCCTTGAAGACTTCATCACCCCTCTCCCCTACTAAATGCCCCCAATTTCACCTTCCTTCCCCCCCTAGTACCCCACCTCCCCAGTAGACACGTATCCAATACACACTGCCACCCAGCACAAAAAGTCAGGCAGCCTCCTATCTGAACCACACACGCACAGGGTTGACAAGCCCATGTCATCCAATCAGAGGCACGCCACTGTCTGGAAAAACACAAACACCATTCTAGCCCCCATACAAAAGGCAACACAAAGGCCACCAAGAAATTCAAGATTTTGCACCGTCTACACATCAGAAAGCTAGGTAGGACAAAGACATCAACCTAGCCTCCCAACAAACCACAAGTCTCAGGGATATTCTGCAGTGCCCTCTGGCTTGACACAGTCCACTGATCAGGGTTGTGTGTGTTGGCCTGTGTGAGAGCGCATAGCCATGTGCATGAGGGTGGGGGCTGTGTCTGCTCTCCAGGCATCAAGTTCCCCCAGAGGTAACCCAGTCCAGACCCTGCTTTCCCCTGCAACCTCCCTTCAGTGTGCCGCAAACATAGATTTCATGGATGGTTAAATTGGATCATTATCACCGAGTGCTTATTTGGCCCAAAAAAAAAAAATCATTAATGTCATCTACCCGCCTCCTCATGAGGTCTCCTCCCCCAAAAGACTCTCCAACATACTAATCCCATGAACTGCGACACACCACAGCATTTNAAAAAGAATAATAGCAAGAGNGGGAAAACGGCAGCGGTGGCAAGGAGAAGATGAAGCTGTAGCATTACTGTGTACCCTGCATGAAGATGGGCAAAGGGACCATGGCTGGATGTAGAAGCGGGGGAAGAGGCAAAGGCAACAAAACCAAGCAAACGCAATCAAGTCCTTGGTCGCCTGTGTGTGAGAGAATATGTGTGCAAAAGCGTGTGCCGTTGCGTGTGGGGATGTGCCGACTTAGCCCTCCTATCAGAAGGCTGCATCCGTGTGGCATGTAGGAAAGGCCATAGCACCACTGTT
>LZPO01108281.1:26111-52518 GCA_001675575.1 Neotoma lepida | reverse complement strand
CAGACCCCGATCAGTCCCCCAGTAATTAATAATAGGGAGCTACCAGAGAAGCAAAGACGTAGTAGTCTCTCAAAATTTAGAATTCCTTTGATTCCTGGTCTCACTTCTTAAGAAGCAATTTCCAAAAATTATTATTTCATTAGAAAGGGCCAGAAAGCTCCAGAAAAGGGCATTTGCACAGTCCAGTTATTAGAAAAAAAATTTTAACCCAGCCCTGTTGCTCACTTTAATAGCGAACTTCCAACGTCCAGCCTTTTCCCCCTTCTCCCAAAACGAAGGTTGGCTTACAGGGTGAACATAGGGCTGCAGAAAATGGGCCAAGAGCCCTTACTCCATTCCCCAATAACAACAAAAATCAAACAATAGGAATACGTCTGCACAACCAGCACCCGTCTGAAATATCGTTTACCCCGATATGACTTAGGCAGATTAAGCCTGAAGATTAAGAAAGAAAAATACCAGCTTTGCCTGTCTCTCACCATCCTCTCGACACATAACCAGCAGCCCTTAGGTAAACTTGCCCATCATAGCCAGCCAGCGGGACCATTGTAACTTGAAAGGCGACGCTGAAGTCCTTGAACGATGAAGGAAGGCTCTACCCAGAACAGCACATTAAGAAAGGGACAGGTCTTCAGGCTCCATTGACTAACCTCCAGGTGCCCCCAGATAGACTATCCCAGCAACCAAGTCGCCCGGAGTGCTGGCAGTTCAAATTTCCTTCAGACCCTCCATCACAAAGACATACGGTCATCTGACCCCCGAATCTACACCATCCTCCAGGTGTGACAANGAGTGCCCTCCTCTCTCTTGGGGCCATCATCCAGACCCAGGGCAGAAAAAAAATCATTCAGAATGTTGGGGTGCATCAGGGTAGCAAAAGAAACACTCTCTCCCCAAAGCGGNAATAGCTGGAAGAAGCGGGGAGACAGCAGTTCCTATTCTATCTACTCTTATGCAGTCCAACTGGGATCATTCCATCCTAGACTAGTCCTCCACGATCTCTGACCTTTGCATTAAATAATAATAATAATAATAATAATAATAATAATAATAATAATACAAAATAAAGATCAAGGAAGAGAAAACCCACTCTACCTAAACCCAATAATGGTTCGCAAATATATATATGTATATATATATATATACACAAACAATTTTGTCATCACATAATGGCTTTATTTTTTGAGCCAAATCAGAAGAGGGACACATTTAATAGAGAAAAGGAGCAATTAATTTTTTTAACAAGTACTCACAGGATAAGTCACCTGCAAGGCAGCAGAGCCCATAGGTTGGTATTACATCACTAGCTTAAGAAGGAATGGCAGCTGGGGGACAGATTTTTCTCTTCATTGTCATCAGTATAATGTTTCTAGAGCAGTTAAGTTTTGTGGTTAAAAAAGAGAAAGGGAAAGAGCTGAAACTCTGGATACAACACAAAGCTTTGGGAAAAAAAATACATCGAAAGAGGCTTTAAGGTCACTGAGAGCTTACAAAACCCACAGTGCTTACACGGAGTGGAAGTTTTCAGACAAGCTTGCTACTAAATCATTAATATAAACAAATGGAAGGCAGAGGAGGAAGATTTCCCTTGTAACTGATCCAAAGAGTACACACACACACACTCATGCACTCATGCACCTTCATACATACACACACACACACACACACACAACTACACACACACACACACCTTTTTCACATATTGAGAGTGCCACCTTCCCAAGATAACAGGAGTCCAAGCTAAAATTTTACTCAAGAGTGACCTTTCCACACCCCCTCCAAAAAAAATCACATATATGAGTGTGTACACACACAGACACACACTCTCACATACACACATACACACCTCGGTTCCTTAACAGCTAGGGGAAATCCCTGTCTCCATTCTGTTTTGTCTTCTTGGGTTTCTCAAAGTCCCTTCTCCGGAAAAAAAAAAAAAAAAGTATCAACATAAAACGAAGTGATAGACTCACATCATTTTGGATTAATAATCCAATCAAATAGGAGAAAGCCTTTTTTAAAAAGTGAGTAAGTTAAAAAAAAGAGAGAGAGAGAGGAAGAATAGAATAAATCTAAAACATTTTCTGACTTTTCTAACGTCTGAAGCAAAAAGCCCCAACTTCCAGGAGAGACTGAAGTGAAAGAGAGTTGAAAAGCCATCCCCATGGTCAGTAAAGGTCCTCAAATCTGGCGTTAAAAAAAAGAAAGAAAGAAAAAGAAAAAAAATAAGAAAGAAAGAAAAAGATCTAGGTTGGTTGCTCTCAACAGAAAACTTCTACCCTCTCAGGTGCAACCTCTTCCCGGAATGGACAAAACCTGGAGTCATTTCGCCTCCTGCCTGCCTACCTGCCTTTTCCCCTCAGCATCTTACCTCCGGGGTGGACCGAAGAGTTGGAAATCTGTCAGTTTGGTGGTTAATCAACTGAGTTCGCAGGGTGTTTCCTCCTTGGNAAGATTCAAATTCCAGACTCTTTCTGACTCCCTTTTCCCTTTTTCTTTCTTTCTCTTTCTCTCTTTTCTCTCTCGGGGAGGGAGTGGCAGGGAAGAAGGGAGGATCCTGGAGGTGCGAAAAGCAGGTCCTGTGTGTCTGGAGCTGCGGGCGGCTGCGTGAGGGGAGGGCACGCTGCCTCTCCCTCTTCAGTGAGTTGCATGCAAGAGGAGATGTGTAGGGCTGCGCTCTGAGCCTGAGACTGCCGGAGGAGCCCAGGAATTTCACGCACTCCAGAGCTGGCCCCTCCCTCTCCCACACAGACCCCGGCATTTAAAGAGACAGCAAAGGCTGCTGGCTCTGGGCTTCACCTCCTCCCTGGGTGTTTTGCAAACAGCTGAGAAGATATCATCAGGGGAAGGGGCATTCTGCAGCCCTCTGTGAGTAAGACGTGGGCTCTGGAGTATCATTCGCCCCTCACCCCAGCCTGAGAGAAGAGTTCCTCTGCAGAAGTGGAACAAGAATCTAAATAAAGATTTTATTTTTTTAAGAAGAAAGAAAAAGAAATCCTCACACTCCTGTACACTAAAGGACTGTCCCACTGCCTGGGGTGCATTTGTTCACTGCCCACTAAAGAGGTAGAGAGGATGCTGAAACTAAAGCATGCCTCAGTTTCTCTGAAACTTCCCTTGCAAAATCAGGGCAATATTTGAGCATCTGGTGGAGGTCAGGGCTGTAACTAGGACAGGAATCCATTCCTTCAACAAACACCTCTGACTGCTGGCTGGAGATGAGACACAAGAGCAGGCAGCTGGGGACATCGAAATGAAAGTGACAAATTATACTTCCATTCAGAGGGCCCTTACCAAGGAAAACAGACCCCACAGTATGGCTAAGTCTATTCCAAGAGAGCTGCAAGCTAAAGAATACAGAGGCAAGGCTCAGGCTTCAGTGAGTCAGAAGGAGGTGTCTACTCTGACTTGTACCCAGAGCACAGGGTCCAGACATCTCCACCATACTCTAAATCCCTCAGAGATCCATGGCCAACTTTGACAGGCTACCTCTGTGTGTGCAGGTATACCCCCCAGTCAAGTCTGAACAAAGGATGACAGTTGGTGGTTTTATCAGTATCAAACCTTGGCACCCATAGCAAGAAGAAAACATTTCCAAGTCCTTTTCTACATCTACCTCCCCATTCCAAGGATATATTAGCACACCATTGTTCTTCTGGCCAACACCAATGACAATGAGAGCCACTAACAGCTGTCAAACCCTTGCCAGAGACCAGCATCTTTTTCGGTTCACTGAGACTGATACTAACTGGAGTCCATCTTGAGCTTTACGGATGTTTCTCAAGGCCATGTNGGCAGAAGTAGCTGACGAGACATTTAAAATCNGCTCTACCCAAATCCAGAACTAGGGCTATCCTACCTCCCTTCTCAGGATAGCAGTTCTTATACCTGTGCTCGTCACAGCACATTCTCCCACCATCCTAGCATGCTCCCACCCCAGCCAACTTTAATGCTGTGTGTCCCAAGCATCATGCTCACAAGACACCAAATAGGTCTGTCAAGGTCTCCACCGGACAAAGGCAGAGGTGTGCTCATGTCAAGTAAAGGAATATAATAAAGAATAATGTAAAGGACTCGATGACACTGTCAGTAAGTGAGTGGTTATTCTAATCTGTAGACGGCAAGCTCAGTAAACGAGTTGCATTTGGACCATGCCTAGATGGTCAGGACATTCCCAGAGTTTCTAGTCTATATTGAAGTGTGTTTTGGCCTTTCAGATCATAATCTCATTTTGGCATGTGTTTTTTTTTTTCAATCCTTCAATACCCCCATGCATCTAGCATAATATATAGGAACACAAACAAATATGGCTTCNTGAATTAATTTCATATACAGCTTTCATCTCTGTTTCCTCTAGACCTGAACTTTTCTGGTTCCACAACCGAGTCCACCTTCGCAAGCCTTCCTCAAGATCTGTGCACCTTATTTGTTCCCAAAACACATCAGGAAAATTCAGAAGATGCAACCCACGGGAACAAGGCCCAAGGGAATGTGAAAGCAAAGCCTAAGGGGAAGGCTTGGAGAGATACTTGGCAGGCAAGTATGAGGGCTTGAGTTCCCCAGTACCCATGTAAAAAACTGAATGCAGCGGCATGACTTATAACCCTAGAACTATGGAAGTAGAGACAAGACTATCACTGAGGCACACCTGCTACCAGCCTGGCCAAATCAAGAGTTCCAGGTCCCAGTGAGAGACTCAGTCTCAATAAACAAAGTGTGTGTCACTGGAGAGATGACTCAGCTGTAAGAGTGCTTCCTGCTCTTCCAGAGAACCCAAGACAGAGGTCACTTCCTGGTACCCCACATTAGGGCAGCTCACAACTGCTTTATAACTTCAGCTCTAGGGCATTCAGCACCCTCTTCTAGCCTCTGAGGATATGTGGCATACACTCACACGGACATGAAAATGCACACATGCATCCTCTAATGCCCCCAACACACACACACACACACACACACACACACACACACAAACATGTACATGCGCATTCACATTAGAGAAAGAGAGAGAGAGAGAGAAAAGCATTGTGGTTAAGCACCTACAATAGAAAATGGCCCAAAGACATCCATCATCAAGGATTTCAGTTGTTATTGTCAGAGTAGAATTTAAGATAGCAGCAACNAATCAGATGAACTGGACCATACCTGTAAGCAACTGGATTGACCCCACCAGCACTATGCAGTTGCCAGGCCTGACCTCTAGAGTTATTACCACCTGCCCAGGACTAAAGTAAGCATATGGCAGGTACTAACAGAGCATCTCATTTAAACCTCCTGCAAGTTGGCTTTATTGNATCTTTTACTGAAGTTTATACAATGCACATTTATAAGTAAGGATGTGCACATAAAATCAGAAGCCAAGATACACAGACTTGGTATCTTGTCCTGCCTTCCTAATGACTCTCGCTTAGTTACAAATTTCAAGTTGCTTTTACTGGGAGATTTTTTTTTGCTTTATTACACTAGTTAGTGTGTGTGTGTGTGTGTGTGTGTGTGTGTGTGTGTGTGTGTGTGCAGTGTAGTGTAGTGTAGTGTAGTATGTGTGTACCAATATGTGCACTTGTGCCTACATGGAGGCCAAGGAAGGACATCAGGTGTCCTGCTCTGTCACTTTCTGTCTTATTCCCTTGGAATACAGCTCTCACTGAACCAGGAGCTAGGTTGGTAGCCATGAAGCCCCAGAGATCTTTTGTCCCCCACACAGGCTAGTCCACACAGCACTGGAGCTGCAGGCTCATGTAACCACACTCAATGCTTAAAGTAGATTCTGGGGACTCGAACTGAGGTTAGCAGCAAGTGCTGTTACTCTCTGAGACATCTCTCCAGACCCTCTTTTTTTTAAGTTTCTATCTTTCACTTACTGGTTTCTTTTTTCAATTATCTTTGGAGCATGGTTGCAATCATCAATGACTTTATTTTTTCCCCTCCTATTAAATGAGTGTTTCTTCTTACTTGTTAATTTGGTTTTGGTTTGGGGGTTGTTGCTTGTTGTTTTATTTTGTTTGGAGCTTTTGTTTCGTTGTTTGTTTGTTTGTGAGACATGATCTGGTGTAGCCCAAGCTAGCCCCAAATTGTGAAGATAACCTGGAACTTCTGACTCTCCTGCCTCCACACATACCTCCTACTTCTAGGATTAGAGATATGCAACACCATGTTCCATTTATACATAGTTAGGAATTGAACCCAGGGCTTCATGNATATCAGACAAGCACCCTATCAGCTGAGCTGTATCTCCTGGCTAAATGGATGCTACTTTCTGTTTTCACATCTCTCTACTCCAAACAACCCTACAACTCCCAAAGACTTCTTATACCAAGATCAAGCCACTAGAATTGGCCTTAGATAGCTCTTTAGTGGAGCNAAGTTCTCTAGTCCCCTAACTTCCTCTACTATGTTGTTTTTGAAGTCACTAACATGCCCACATGCCCTACTCCTNAGGAGATTTCAAACATATCCCCCAAGGCTATTAGCCCAAAGCATTTTGCCCAAGGTCCCTTGCAAACACTCTTTGTGTTCGCCTTGTACTTGTCTCCCAATGGCTGTGTTGTATTGCTGGCCTGCTGGAGTTCGTTTGCCTTTCTGCCCCCTATGTTACGATGACTCCCATGTTATTAATAAGTGGCTTGTGGCTTCTTATTAATTAGCTTTATTAAACATTTATTGTGCATGACAGTGCCATAGAGGGACCTAGAATTTTTCAAGGAGGGACTTGCATTAGAAAAAAAAAATCACAGGACACAGAGACAGAGACAGGAATGAGTCACAGGGAGACAAAGCAGGGCTTCCAAAATTCTAAAAGGCAGGACCTAATCGGGACAACCATGTCTGGCAGAGGAAGGAAGGAGAGCAGGTTAATGTAAGATTTATCTCTGTGCAGGNACCAGTCCAGGGGAGCCTGAACATTCAGGCTTCGAGGAGGTCAGACCCCAGGTACTGTTTCAAACTCTAAGAATCCTGCTTATCCCATNGAACAAAAGAGTCTCAGGGGCTTGCAGCCAGTACAAGCCTCGAAGTCATCTCCCTGAATTCATCAGCCTTTTGCTAGCTCAAAGGAAACATCAGCAAAGGACTATGGACTCCAGCCTAGGGGAGATCCAGGTAGGAAGCAGAATACTCACTCTGCAGCTCTATCCTTCTCCACCAGCACCCCAAGGCAGGCAACTTGTCTAGGCTGATGGTGACAGAAAACCTAACCAAAAAGAAACTTTACAAGGAAAAAAAATTGAGGAAGAAACTATTTCCTCCCACTCAAATAATTTCCAAAGCAATTCTAAAATTTCCTGCTTGGGGATCCAACCATCGCATGGTCCAGGAATATTCAAAGTGTTTAATGGACTTGAATGTTTGAGTGACAGAGATTTACCCATTCGTACTGATTATTTCTTCCAAACTGTCATCATTTGCTCCAGTCAATTGCATGAATTCCTGTCTGTCTTAAACTTCATTCCTCTTTACGGAGCAAAGAAGAGGCTAGGGTGGCATAGCCACTTCTGGACTGAGTGCTAAGAAATCAGTACCTATACCTCAGAATAAACACCCAAGCGTAGTAGCAAGGGAAATGCTCGCCCATACCAGACTCTGCAGGACAGAATTGGCCTCTACCACAAACCAGCTACAAGACCTTCTATGCAAGGAGC
The DNA here is from genome assembly GCA_001675575.1 of Neotoma lepida. Lineage (NCBI taxonomy): Eukaryota > Metazoa > Chordata > Mammalia > Rodentia > Cricetidae > Neotoma > Neotoma lepida. Next base: position 44,881 of record LZPO01108281.1, on the reverse strand, counting down.
AGTAATGATAACACTGACCACAGAGGATAGCTTTGGGGATTGAATAAACTAGTATCTGTAAAGCACTCAGTTAATGCCGTAATGGGAAGGCTGCTGTAAGTACTTGTTAAATACAACACACTTTCCCATGTTCGTGACTCCCAGAAGCCCCTTCACAATGCTTCCTTATAATGGCAATAGTAACTTACTGCTTCGGGAACATTGCAGGATCATGGACAAGAAAAACGTGACCTCTGCTGTCATTCTTGACAACCCTCCTGGTAGAGTTCACCAGAACCCATGCTAATGTCATCCGTTCTTTATCCAGATGGCACCTCTCTCTCTCCCTCTGCTGGAGAGGACCCAAACGATCCCCTCACATGTCCACAGCACCACACCCAACAGAGGTACAGGCAGGAAAGCCTAGGGTCTTTTCAGAGTCCACAGCACACCCTGACTGCATCCTCATGCTCCTGGCCCACACACTAAAACTATTTTTAAATAATATACTTTGCTTGGTTGTGGGTTTAAAAAAAAATCCTCCTCAGAATTCAAGCTCAAGATGGAATGATTGCCAAATGCTAACTGCTAACAGCTTTTTGAACAGGACGTAGTTAAAAATATGTCTGAAATGGTTTTAACTCAAACTCAAAAAATAGCTTAACTAGCTAGGGAGCCTTATCGTAGGCAGTGGGGGTGGGGAAGTGGAAAAGAAAGAGGGATTCCCTTCAGAGGGGACCCACAACAAACCTCACCACAGAGACACAGGAGGGATGATGGGTTTGATTCCCCCACATGAATAATACCTTTAGAAATCACAGATGGGCTCTCNAGGGAAAAGAGGGAACACCACCAGAAAGTTCATTGCCATCAAATGCTCCTGACAAGGCCCACAGAGTGTGACTNCCTTATCCCATAAAGCTCAAAGGTGGTCACTACAACACCACAGTGGCCTAGTGTATGTTTGTGGATACCAGCTCCCACCCCAGAGAGTCACTGGATCAGAATCTGCATGCCAGCAAGATGACCATGGGATTCAAACTCAAACTTGAGGATCTGGAGAGATGGCTCAGTGGTTAAGAGCACTCATTGCTCTTACAGAGGACCCAAGTTCAATTCCCAACACTCCCATCAGGTGGCTCACAACTGCCTGTAACTCCAGCTCCAGTAGATCCAGCACCCTCTTCTGGACTCTAAGGGCACCCACATTCATAATTGCATATACTCACATGGAGACACATACATATAATTAATTAAAAATATAAATAAATAATTTTTAAAATCAAGCAAAGTTCATCACCAACAACTCTTCTCCAAGTTGGACTGAAACTATTTCATCCCATTTGACATATGATAAAACTAAGGCACCAGGAAGACATGGTAGCTGAGTCATATTTAATGGTGTCATCCAGAGTCTCACTTCCTCCTATGGCTTTGGACCAAAATGAGGCTCCATCAGCCCTCGTCAAGGTTAATAGGGAACTTGCAACGTGTTTTTTTTTTTTCACTTGACCTTATGCTGGTTAGGTTTTATTGTCAAATTGACACAAACTAGAGTCACCTGGGAAGAGGAAATGTAGGTTGAGGAATCACCCAGATAATATTGGCCTATGAGCATGTCTGTAAAAGATTGTCTTGATGAATGCTTGGTATGAGAGAGCCTGCCCATAGTTGGCAGAACTATCCCCTAGGCAGGTGAGTCTGACCTGTATAAGAAAGCTAGTTGAGCAAGTCAGAGATAAAGAGCCAGCAAGCAGCATTCCTCCATGGTTCTGCCTCCAGTTCCTACCTTGAGTTCCTGCCCTGACTTCCCTCAAGGACAGACTGTGACCTCAAAGTGTAAGCTGAAATAAAGTCCTTCCTACCAAAGTTGCTTTTGGTCATGGTGTTTATAGCAACAACAGAAATCATACACTAAAACTGTTGATCAAAGCAGTACTTCTCAAACTCTGTTTATCAGACCAGACTCCTGTCAGAAGTTCTGTTTTTCCATGTACTTAGGAAATTCATATGAATTATAATATTAAAATTAAGGTATAATATTGTCCTAGTTGGCTATTGCTGGGATAAAACACTGACCAAAACCAACTTAGGGAGGAAAGAGTTTATTTCACCTTAAACTCTTGATCACAGTCCATCACTGAGGGAAGTCAGGACAGAAACTCAAGGCAGGACCCTGGAGGCAGGAACTGAAGCAGAAGCAGGAGCATGGAGCAATGCTGCTTACTGGCTTGCTCCCCATGGCTTACTCAGTTTGATTTTTTTTGTTTGCGTGTTTATTTGTTTTTTGTTTGTTTGTTTATATGACCCAGGCCTACCTGCAGATTCATAGCACCACCCACAATGGGTTAGGCTTTCCCACATTAATCATCAATCAAGAAAATGCCCCCAAAGACTTGCCAACAGGCCAATCAGATGGAGGCATTTTCTCAGTTGAGGTTCCTCTTCTCAAATGACTATAGTTTGTGTCAAGTTGACAAAAAAAAAGTAAGTTGCACAAATATGTCTCTAAGAAGTCCTACAGGGAAGATATCTGTTTAACATTACCGAGTCAGGTGTGTTATAAAATATTTTACTTCCACTCACCCCTCACTAGACACCTATTTACATTAAGAAAAGCTCATGAGATGTGTTTACATAAGAAATCCATGTTGGGTTTCACTACTGTTTATCACTTAATCATATGTTCAAGGAGTCTGCTGAAAACCATGTTTATATTTTTTAATATTTATTTATTTATTTATTATTTAATAATTATTTATTTATTTATTATTTAATTTATTTATTATAATTATTGCCTGTATATCTTGCCTGTATGTATGTCTATATACCATATGCATGCCTGGTGCCCCAGGAAACCAGAAGAGGGCATCAAATCTTCTGGAACTGGAATTATAGATGGTTCTGAGCCACCATTTGGGTGCTGGGAATTGAACCTGGTTCCTCTGGAAGAGCAGCCAGTNCTCTTAACCACTGAGCTGTCTCTCAGCCCTGGGAAGCATGTTTCTTAAAGAATGGAGATGGGATCCCTTTTATAACAACTCCAAAATGTTGTCATTCAAACTCTGGTTGATCAGTTCCTGCAGCAGGAAACTCACTCCTTTAAAAAGCAAACCAACTCATCTGAATGGNTTCACTATTAGGAGACCTTTATGCTAAGTCCAAATGGTCCTTCCCCAAATACTCCAGGTAGCACTTGCCTAAAATCTACCTTCAGCACCGTGCCAAAGAAATGAGCCACTGCTCATTCACGTATGACTCTTGTAACAGTAGGCCTGTAAGTCTACCTCTCTGCTACAACCTAAAGCTTCAAGTATGTCTCAGAACTATAGAGTCCTGTAGCTTAAAGATTTTTTGAAGTTGTCTAATCCACTCCTCTGTACATTGGTATGTGGTTACTTGTTCATGTGTGTGCACATGTGTGTATGTGGGGGGGGGTGCACCCGCTTGGGAATAATCTCTAGTGTCATTTCTCAGGATCTATTTGCTTTGTTTTTGAGACAGGGTCTCCCATTAGCCTGGAGTTCATCAAGTAAGATAGCCAGGTAGGTCAATGAGCCTGTCTCCACCTCTGAGGGCTAGGATTACAAGTGTGTACTAAACTACCACACCTAGCTTTTCCACATAGGTTCTGAGGCTCAAACTCAGATTCTCATCCTGNCATGGCAATGGCTTTACTGACAGATCTATCTCCTNATTCCTCTATTACTCTTATATTTCATTTAGTCTTATTATTTTATTGGGAGAGGTGAGGCAGGACCTCACTCTATAGCTCAGGCTGACTTAGCACATATCATCATCCTGTCTTAACATCATAAGTACTGGGATTAGAGGTATGAACCATTATGAAAAGCTTCACTCATTAAAATAAATCATGTCTAAGAGTAAGCAAATGACTTGCAAGATCAGGCAGACAAGAGAAGCATCATTTGCAAGACTATCTTTGAATATAGCATGGTTTGACTGTTTTCTTTCTTCCCCAGGAATCCTTGAATGTTTGAGGTTTGTGTCTAACCCCTCAGGTTCCTTCATAGATACCCACAGAGATTCCCATAAGCTTCTCTCTTATACCCTTGTTAGATGCCACACTGGGGGCTAGATGAGTCAGAGAGCGCACCCAGCGTGGGGAGTTTTGTGTTCCAGCATCTCTCCTCCTGGAGTGGCCAAGCTGGGGCTGTTCTTCACCCCACGCTGCCTCCTCTCTACCACTGCCATCTGCACCTCCTTCCCAGGGATCACCATCTGCTTTCCTGATACCACTCAGCCGCCCCCAGCTCTTTCCTCTGCTTCTGAGCCCACTCCTTGAACCACTCTCCCTGCAACTTGTGCCTTTCTCTTCCCACAATCTTCATTCATTTTATCTTTACCTCCTCAGTCCACAGCATCCACAGTGTGTGTGCTAAACATTTCCCTGAATTCTCACATTCTTCCAAGTCAAACCTCTCCTCATCTGGAAATTCCTCAAGACTCCATTGTTATTCTACCACTAAGTCATATAGTGCTGACCAAATCATTGAAACTCTTTATGCCCTTTTACTACACCAACCTGGGCACTTTGCATTCTAAAATGTTACTACTTATGTCCACTGCATCCTCTTCTTACAGGAAGTCCTTTCCCACAAGGCAGCAAAGGCTGAAAACATAGTAGATGTTAGAGGGATGAAGAGTGATGGTCACTATAACATCTCTGTAAGTGAAAGATGACAGCCATCCCTCATTACAGAAGTCTGTGTTTCAGGGAACTGGGGAGATGACTCAGTTGGTAAAATTCTTGCAANGCAGGCATGAGGACCTGAATTCAGATGCTGAGCACCCATGTAAAATTCTAAGTGCAGCAGTATGTGTCTATAACCTCTGTGCCGGGAGTCAGAAACAGGCAGATCCCTGAAGCTCATTAGCCAGGCAGTCAAGCCAAATTGGTGAGGTTCCAGGTTCAATAAGAGATCTTGTCTCAAAAATTAAGGCAGAAGCCAGAAATGGTAGCATATATCTTTAATCTCAGCATTCAGAAAGTACCTGCACTCACACAACCACATGCACACATACATACATCACAAACAAAGAAAGATGAAAAGGTGGAGATGACATCTTTAAAATCATGTTCAATACCTAAAACATGCAAACAATAAGTAAAATAAAAAAGACTGGGGCCCTTAGGAAGCTAGTGAGAATTTCCACTTGACTGGCCTCTACTCTGCCCCATTCACTTGACACGTTACCTCACTTAATACTAAGAATAACTCTTGAAGCTGGAAAAGAAGTGTGGAGAAGGGATTCAAACCTGAGTCTTTCTGGCTTCTGAACTTACTCACTTCTTTCTCCCTCCCATATAATTGAAGGTATCTACCAAAGGAGTCCAGCCCTAGGGCCATCAAGACTTGATTTTGTTTCATGGATATAAGTTTCATTTCCCTACTTTTCCCCTTCCCTCACACATAATTCATCTAGTCTCAGGCCATGCCTTTCATGCCTTTTTTCCCTTTAGACACCTTCCTTCCTACCCATTGGATGAAGGAGTGGTTAATTCAGACACCAGAAGACAGAAGTTTTACTCCAAAGTCTGCCCTCCAGACAAACCGGAGTCCTTCGTGAAGGATGATGATGAGGGACAGAGTCCAGTGATTAATGCCCATGCATGCTGATGGTGAAAATAGATTTTAGGCAATTTTTGACTAAAGAAAACTCAAAATATGAAAATCTGGCATGTAACTATGGGGACAAGGGAATCAATCTCTTCCCCCACCAAATACTCTGACGCATCTGCTTCCAAACTAGGAATTAACTGACTCCAGTCTTTACTTTGCAGCCTCTGGTAAATGAGGGAGTTGGCACTATTATGCCAAAAAACATGTAAGAAAATAATCTGGAAGTCTATAAAATTGATTAAAATGCTGGAGATGGGTGAGTTCTATATGGTAGGGATCTGGAAAAGGGGCAGGATGTTCTTCTGATTTCCTAGAGAAGTCAAGGGAAACAGACAACAAGCCCATGGGTCAGGTGGACTGCCTCACTCTCCTTGAGCATAACCAGCTTCCCTCACTTCTATCCCCAATACGAGAGAGCATCCAGAACAACTTGCAANGAGAAAGGTAAGACTCACAGATACACATCAAAACTTCCTTGCTTTAGCTTTTAAGAACCAGTAGCCTTTACAAACTGGAAGTGGTCTCCCATCCACAACTCTTTTCACAAGCCACATAATGGATTTCTTCCCTCCATATTTGCTCTTACAAATCTATCTGTTAACTCCCTCCTTCAGTGTTAATTTTCCTCTAAGAGTCTGTCAAGGTATGTTTCAATGTGGATTGCCTTATCGATCATATCAGTCAGAGGAAAATTAGCAGTGGATATGAGACAAAGTTCCTGCTTATATGCTTTACATCTAGAGGCAATAATAGACACCAACAGCACACATAAACAGGAGACATTTTCAGTACTGATAGCTACTATGAAAAAACAAAACCATAGGATGTGATGGAAGAATAACCCACTTCACAGTGTATAGTCAAAGTAGACATACTGGAAACTATTTGATCTGAATCTTGACTGATCATACATGAATCTTTTTCAGCATAACGGGGCAAATATTACTGATAAGATTCTAAATAAAGTATAAATAAGACTTTATTAATAAGATTAATATGTGCCATTCTTAGAACTCATTCTGTAAAGTGAAGTGAGAGACATTTGCTATAAGGAGGACAGGAAAGTGGGAGAAATCAAGTATAAAATTCACACTTTTGAGCCTCGGAGTACATAAAAGCTACTTTTCAGCTTTTAGNGGTGCAGTGCTGAAGGGAATGGACTATGGGAGCAGACTACCGAGTATCAAATCCTGGCTTCACCATCAACCAGCTGTGAGGCCTTTGACAAACTGGAAAACATTACCTCATTTTAAGCCTTTACAAGAGCTACAGGAGTAGTGAGATGAGTTAGTGAGTAAAGGTACTTACCATCAGATCTGATGACCTGAGTGTGATGGCCAGGACCCACATGGTAGTGAGAATTGTCTCCTGAAAGTTGTCTGACCTCCACACACATGCACCCATGGACCCACACACATGCACACACACAATGAATAAATAAATTGATTAAGTGTAATTTTAGGTTTTTACTTTTTACAATAATAGTTTCTCCAAATGCTGTGATAATTAAATAATTTAACTTATGTAAAGCACTCAGAATAAACCACAGAGCCTAGTAAGTGTGGTATAAGTATTACCATATTCATCCCCAGCTGCAACCTTCATGAACATTCATGCACATATCAACATCAAGCATTCTCCCAGACCACTCCTCAGGGCAATCAGTGCAAAGACCCCTGTGCAAATTGGATGAGGCAGATCCCAGCAGGAAGCTGATTTCAGACCTGAGCTTGAGGAGGTTTCAAAAAACAGGCAGAGGTGGAGATGCAGTACATGCAAAATTGCAGAAAATGCTGCTCCCTTTAGAACCTCATCAAAGCTCCCAATAAGTTTCAGTACTATAACCACACCCAGTTTGTAGAAGTTAGAAAAGGAGCCTCCACACTCTCAAGACATTTTCTCTGATATCTTCTGGGCTAGAACCACTGTCTGAAATCCAGTGCTCTCAATAACAAGATTTCAATATTTTTCAAGAAATACAGCATCTGTTCTGAGTTCACAGATCATCTGATCCTTGTGAGCTTTAAGTGTGTCCAACGCTAGTACACAGCCTAGCATATTAACAGTGTTTGTGGGATAAATGAATTGTAACTATTTATTTTTGTTTGTGCTTCCAATAAATAATAATATACCCACTGAAACTAATCCAATCACTTATTTTAATTCCTTTACCACCCAAGAGAAACAACAACAACAACAACATAATAATAATAATAATAATAATAATAATAAATACTCTAAAAGAATCAGTTGGCATCTTATAATAAAACAAAGTGTGAAATCATCATTGATTTTTCGGTTGGACATCCATACTGTAGACCTAAACATTCTGCTGCTCTAATTTCATCTCGGCGCACTCATGGGGCAAAATAAAAATTTTTTTAGAACCAGGAGACAATTTCCCCTCAAATTTCCTGGAGCGGTATATTGCCTTCAGCACCACGGAGAGCTCTTGACAGCCACCTTCTCCACGTCGCCCGTTTCTTCAGNACCATGGAGAGCTCCCAGGCGGCTCAGCAAGTGCGGAAGACCCAGCTTTCTTTACGCTGTGTCACCCAGACTGCACACCGATGACCCCTAGTGAAACCCCATGGCCGCTGCAATGCAAACCCTGATACTCAATAAAAAAGCAGTAAGGCTGGAGAGAATAGGCCTGGAGACAGCTGACTGATCCTTGCAGCTACCTTTGCACCACCTCGGCATTTTTATTCCCCTTCCACCCCTCCCCCACCAGAAGTTAAATATTCAAGTGAATTCGAAAGCTGCAGTCTAAACTGTGATCCGATCAAGTTGGTCACACCAGACAAAATTGATCTTATCTGAATGGTGACTTTATCCGTTTTGGAGAACAGACCTCATTACAATAATAAGAAGCGACAGAAATAGGAAGAAGAGCAGTCACAGCAGATCTGNGAAAGAATTCACTTTGCTATCATTTTGGAGGATTAATTCTAAGCTTCCCTCCAATAAACATCATTTTTCACTCTAGTGGGAGGTCCGGGGTCTGAAATTATTCTAGTTAACTTGCAGAATGCATCTGCAGCCTCTTACCAAGCTCAATGATATTTGTTTAATTGTCACTCGGCATGGGACACTGAGGAAGTATACACACTGGCAATCAGGTAGTGAGATACGGATGCTTAGGAATGACTAAGGGTATATACTACACATCCTGGAGTAACTGCAGAGACCAAGAACGTAAAAACGGAGCATTGCCAGGGTAAGCGGGGTTGGGGGGCAATGGAGATGGGAGTAGCGGGCTACAAGTGATCTGATCAGGGAAATGGGAGAAGAGGGGCTCTTTAGGGAGAGGAGGAGGTAAACACAGATGAAAAGGAAGGAGGACAAAATAACAGCAATGATGTCTGAAAAGTCCNATGGAATCACACTTTTAACTATTCTTCTAAAATAAACCTACAATACACATAATTACATGAACTTTCTTTCCATTTGGACTGACAGTGCTTCCTCCTTCAAGGACCAAACCTAACAAAGATCCAAGACCACTTAACAAAAACCCCAGTATCAGATATGAGAAGCCTTCTTTTTAGTTGTTGGTCAGGGCTGTCTAAGAGACTCCCAAAACATACCTCCTGCTGCTTTTGCCCTTGGTTGCCCCCCCAGAGGTGGAAGGTAAGTTCCTATTGTAAGTGCCATGAGCTTCAGAAACAGGGTCTAGAAATCCCTGAGCTGGAACTGACCTGAATGGAGGGAAGAAAGNGAAGGAAGAAATGATGTAATTAAATTATAATCTCAAAAATAAAAGAAAATAGAACGTGAGCCTACAAATATACCCTGTCATAAACCATAGGGTTATGTAGCTCTACATAAAACAAGGAGAGGGAAAATGTGTGGAAGCAATTACATGTGCTTAAGATAATGGATTATTTCTAGACCTGGCCCCCTCTAGGTCCTTTGCCTAGCCGCCAACATAAGTGGGAGGGTTATGTAATTATTTGGATTCTTCTCCTTGGAGATACTAAGTATTTCAGGCCACATTTCTTCAACAACCTCCTCAATGACAGCCACATTGCATTAATCACCTTTTCTGAGCTACTACACACTTTCACACCTCTATGCTTTTACTCCTGCTGCCCCCTCATCCCTAAACTCCCTCCTGACTTTTCATCTCCTCCGTCTCCTCGCCCAACTAAAATCATATTCATGCCTCAAAGCCACCTCCTCCATGAGGTCATCTTTATCTTCACTCCACAACAACCAATCACATCTTTCCCTATTTTATCTTATTACATCTTTCTTTTTTTATTTTTTTAATTTATTTTTTATTACATCTTTCTATTTCCATGCTCCTATCCAGATGTAAGCTCCTTTTTTTCACACTTTGTATGTATAGCGTCACACTGTACAGTTTCTCGCTCATCACAGAATGTTATAATGCAGTTTTGAATTGAATGATTGAAAAAAAATTAACAATGCAAAATGAAAGTCATAATATTTTTCCACTGTCATCTTTTTAGCCAAAATCTTGAATCATAAGCAACTTGTAAATTGCCTTTACAGATCCAGTTTACTAACTGAAGGAGGAATGAGAAATAGTTATCTATGCCTCTCATGTCACTGGCTGAAGCTAAGTCCACTACCTACACAGCAGAAGCAACATAGGTTTTTCTTCAAGTTAGAGAAATCTTAGTAATTCCTTTCCCCCACTACTGGGGACTGTCCAGAAGAAGCTTAGACTCTGGACTCCACTTTTGACCTCTTGTTGCTCTCTTGCTATTTGCTACCATAAAAACTTATCCAAACTTGACTTCCAGCCTCTCCATAATTGTAGTATCACTCTGATGTTTACAAGCCCTCTATACTCTCTGCTGTGTTTNAGAACCTCAAAACATTTGAATCCTTTAAAGCATTATCCAACGTGTGGAGTGTAGAGGTGAACACTGTACGTGTATACAGCTGTTTAGACTCAGGGCCATCCCTTGGTGTCACTACACAAAGGTCAGTGCACACTCCTATTAGGAACAGAGCATTCCCCAATTCCTGCAGAAGCAATTATGTGTGCTTAAGATAATGTATTATTTACTAAGCTTGATGCCAAAGAAATGCCTCCTTCAGAATTCTTCCACCAGCAAGTGTCAGTTCCCAGCAACTGCATCCTTCCCTTCCTTCACTCTTGGCATTGGGTTTGACCCTGAAAAGTAAGTGAAAGTAGATGAGCCTCAAGAGTAAGCTGCCTCATCGCCAGGATCCTCTGGAATGAGCTAGCCCTGGGCCTACTTCCCAGCTTCCTGACTTTCTAATTCTGTATATTGTCTCTATGAACCCTCACTCCATCTTGTTCAGTTTTCTTGGTTGAATTTCAACAGGTGAATTATGACTTTCCCATCTTGCTCAGCCCACTGAAGTCAATGTTTTGCTTTTCTTCTGTCTGATTCTAGATTTGAGCTGTAAAAAGGAGTCCATCTTCCTGGGGCCCACATCTATGACAAAATGGAGATTGTAGAGGGCACTGGGATGAGAAGCACAAGAAGTCCCATCTCCTGAGTGATCACAGAGTCCCCTGGAATGGCCGGTGTCACTTCTTCCAGATCATACCTCAGTCTTACCCTATAGAAGCTCTTCTTGCTGCACTCAAAGGATGGAGAAAATAGGAAACATGAAACATGGAACTGAGTTCGTACATCCGTTTTCCATAAGCTCTAGGACCTACCTATCTTGAGCCTTAGTTTACCCATCTGTAAAGTAGAAACTCTATTTAGCCAAAGACTGAGATAACTAAACCAGACGACAGAGGGGCAATATTGGGACAATCTCAGACTTGTGACAAAAACAATGTATTTCTTCCTGAGCCCTTTGGGGCAGGACTTGAGGGCCACTACAGTTAGTGTGAACTTGAGGCAGGTGGGGGCAGCAGAGGGCCACTAGGAGAATGGAAGGAGGGGTAGGTTTCAGAATCCTTGGTTCCAAGTGCAGGCATATGAAGCAGTTGGGTCCTCTGATGAGGAAATACAGAAGAGGGCATGAGCAGAAAGTCATGAAGGAAGCACACCTGGGCAGAGAGTGGGCTTCAGGGGAAAACTGATACCACAGAGATAGCAGGGAGCCTGAGTGCCCAGACAGAGACCAAAAATCTTGCAGCGATTACACTTACTTCCTCCATGTCTTTTTGGAGTCACCTCCCCACAGAAAACTAGTTTCTGTCAGCTTCAAACTAGGCAACCCACATGAGCAAAATTATTTCATGGAGGAAGTTTTTAATGGGCAATAATTTATATCCTTAGCCCAATTATAAAGGTTCAAGACTGTCCTGGGTTGATAGTGACCTCATCTTAAAGCCCTTCNTTTGTCTTGTCTTGTCTTGTNTTGTNTTTAAATCATCCTAGCAACTCCTTTGTCTCATTGTCTCCAGCTACAGAATGAGGATCTCAGNTGAGCTTCCCACAGATCCCGAGGAAGATGTAAAGACGCCTTCTGGAAATGGCCTAGGTAGTTCAAATACACAAACAAAATGGAAAACCACTGGGTTCAATTTTGCACCCAGAAGGTATTCTGTGGCTTAAGACTCCATGAAGGAGAATGATTCATAGCTCAGTTGGCCTANGGAACACTCTGTCTGCAATGAAAAAAATGAAAGCAAAATGAGGTTTGGGGCATGGGCCATTCATACAAAGGGTAATGTGGCCTTTGAGGGCAGTGACAATGTCATCTTCTCTGGATTCCCAATGCTACTCAAAGTGTTTGGTGCATAGCAGTGGACCAGTGGTGCCTGGTGAATGAATGAATGAATGAATGATACTAATGCTCCCTGTGGGCTTCTGCCATGAGGCAATAGGTCATACACAGTCTCATAGAGAATGCATCTCGAATGCAAATTCTGTTTTTATTGGATGAAGGGGAGGGATGCTGTTGGTTTTTCACATCAAATATTCTCACAACTGTTGCTTTGAACTCTAAGCAATTTNCAAAGAAGTGGGGAGTTCTAGTCTTCTGCATTACTGTCCCCTTTCTGAGTCCAGGAAGGCTTTTTGGGAGGGTGAGTTTCCAAAAGCACCCTACAGACCTTGCATCCTTGTCTCCAGAAATTCTGTTGGATGACTCAGCTCTTTATCAGTCGCTTGGTGTGTCCCTAAGCCTGCTGTCCCAGCCTGACTGTGCTGGCCCCTAATCTCTGCTTCTCCTGCCAGACCCCGACTGCAGCCCCCGTGGTACTGACCCACTTCTACCCTTCTGCAAGTGGTGTGGGCCTCTGGCTGAATTGGAAATAATGAACAAAAAAAATCCAGACAGCCATTTGGAATCTTAATGAGACCAAGTCCATTTCATTATGTTGTCATTTCATATTTCACCACTTTGACAGTGACGGCACAGGAGGCCTCCAAGGGGCTTTGTGCTTTGCACGCAGGGTGCTGAGTGATGGCAGGGGGAAGAAAGGAGTGGTTGACGGACAGGAGAAATCCACAGCCCCACCGTCGATGTCCCTGCTCATGCCAAAGCCAAAGTGGAAGAGAAGGAGGGCTTTCCTTGGAGACAAAAAAAAAGGTGCTCCAAAAGCAGGAAGCCAGTGAAGGACCTTTGACCAGGTTAAACANGAGCTCAGATCAAAACCGGGCAGGAAGAGAAGAGCCTCCCCCGCCCCTCCCTGGCAAGCTCCCTCGCATGTTCTCAAATACAAACAGAGCTGGCCTCGGGGCATCGTAGAAATTGCTATTATAAATTCAGATGGTGCACCAGGGGGTGCCTCATTTTCTATTATTGTGGCTGGTCTCGTGAGCCACTCCAGCAATAGGATCTCAAAAGTGCAAGTGCTACCCCCGGGGGCACTGTTAGAAACACATTATTTTAAAACACCTCNATAAAGCACGAGCTCAAACAACTTCATTGAAATAAAGATTAATACAAAGCATGTGTTCCTTGGCCGCCTCCCACCCACACTCCACAGCTCTTACCTTTCTCCTCACACAAACACCTGGGGTCCACCTCCCCAGCCCGCCTGCCTTATCCACAACTCAGGGCTTGACAGGGTATGGGACACAGAGTGTGGGTGACCATCAGAAAAGAAGGAAGGAAAGGCCAAAAGTATAAGATGAAGAAGCAAAGGGACCACTCTTGGGATTCCAGGCATCTTTGCCAAGGAGAGGCAGTGGGAAGAAGCCTGGACAAGGAGTCAGGGGTGCTGTCTTCTTACCCATGCTCAGCTGCTAACCAGAAACTTGGAGGCANTACAAGCACATAGTTAGTTGCTCAGGTCAAGTTTTCCACTTCCATTATGTTTTCCATAAAAGAAATCTCAATGCCCTTCCTTGTCTTCCATTTTGCAAGTTACACTTGGGCTGAAACGAAGTCGGGTAGGTTGTACAAAATGTGAAAAGGAAATGGACCCTACCCAAGTAAAAATGTGTATCTCTTTCTCCAAANTATGACCCAAGGGAAAGTGCTCCAACTTTCAGGCCATCACATGGCTGCAGTAGGGTCTTCTCTAGCTCAGGCCAAGGGTGCAAGGGAGAGACTCACTCTCAGAGCAAGCAAGGATTTCAGAAGGCTCACATATTGAGATTTTTTTCCTGCTTCTCCCAGGTAGGCTTNGAAGGGCAGGTGGCACAGCAGAACCCAACAGTGACAAAGAAAACCTAATGACCTACTCTTTAGAAGGGCACAGAGAAGGAAGATGCCTGCTCTGATGGGGACCAGTGAGTAATCTCACTAAAATCTATACTCTCCCCTTCCACCAGGGAGCTCTCTCCTGNTCTCAGCCTCCACTGGCCCATAAGAGAGGATCAGCCCTCTGTGGCTGAAGAGTGAAGCCCATGGGGGTCCAGTGAGCTCATCTTGGGCAGGACTGGACCACACAGGCACTGACCTCTAATCCAGCCTCTTTCACCAAGACCCAGGTNCCGAATAAAAATATTCAGTATGGTCCTCATTTAAGCAAAGCCATTCCTCCTACGGAGCCGAGAACAAGGAACCAGCAAACAGAAGATAAAATAAAGTATGTGCTGCAGAACCATCCTTCATCCACCCAAATTCAGAGAGGAGGGGGTTGTGATCCTCCGGGAAACTTCACCCTGGATGCAGCTTGTGAGCCAGGAGCAATGGGAGATCTCTGGGGGAGCAGGGCGATGATAGTGAGGGGCTGGTCTGGAGTTAGTACTGTTGTGATCTTGCCAAGAGAGAAGGGGACTAATTAAACTGNAAGACAGCTGTCCCGGTGGGTTTGGTATCATTTCCTCTTTCTCTTTCCGGAAGGGAAAGAGAATTGTCATAAAAACAACTGAACTGACATCAAATATTTAAGTTTAAGACATGGAGGGGAAAGGAAAAATAAGTAAATTGAAAGTGAGATTAAAATAAACAAGGCACTGCGCTAGTCTGTGACCAAGGAGTTCTTCCCCGCCCCCCTGGCTTTGCAAGTAACAGTGTCATGTCATAGTAATGCACTGTGTCCTGGATGTCTCCAACAAGAGGAAATGGGGGAGGGGTGCGCTTGATCTCTGACAGTGGAGAATTGAGGTGGTAGACCCGTATCATGGGGCCTGCATGAGCGATGAAGCTTGGCTTTGTGAGCCAGGCTGAACTTGTCACCCCAGCCCACCACCTNGGAAATGTACACAACTCACCACTCAGTAACTAGACAGAAGTGTAGAGGGTGGAATGAAATTCAGAAACCTATAGTGTGGGTCAGTCATATCTCTGCATCCTAAGGTCAGGCATGGCTCAGAATGAACTCTTCAGTGTGTTGTGTAAAGGGGAGAGTCNGGAACACAAGGTTACACTAGAGTTGGTAAAGAGGAGATAGANCAAAAATTTAGCCATGTCTTCATTGTCCTCCTGCCTGCAGGAGGAGAGATTAAATGAGCATGGAGAGACATGCAAACTCCCGAANCTGTGTTACCAGGATTTGGGGGCAGGAGGAAGGTGCAGCTGAACAGAGCAGAGAGCCGTTCTTGGAGTTCTAGGGACCCAGCCAAAGAAAATACGAAGCTGCACGTTAGGGATGTGGAGTCCAGGTGTGTACAGATCGTGTAATACAGGGAGGTGTGGAGCCCAGGTGGACAACAGTACTCTAAGCTGACATCAGTAGGTTTGTAAGGTGATAGCATGGCTTCTACAGATAACAGTTCAAGTCATAGTCCATAATCTCTTCCACATCTTCACCATGTGAGGACCGGGAGTCACATCTGCTGGCATTTGTGATGGAATGAGCCAGCTTGAGGTTTCAAGTCTGAACTGTGGTTTCAGAGAATTAAATAAGAGTGAGTAGACTATAGATACGTGTATGTTTACAAATAACAAGAGGAAGGATGGGGACATGAAGCATCAATAACCCTTTCTTACTAGAAAGTAAGGGCAGACATTTAAGATTACAATAGCAGGCTGCTGTATGAGCCTGAGGCTCCTGCTCATGGCCACACTTACACAAAAATGCAAGACTCATGTGGCTTTTTAACATTGTTTTCTCTGCTCTCCATCTTACCCTAACCCACAATGTCCACACATACTCTTACCCTCCATCACCCCGTCATCAAGTTAACAAGAGAACCTAGTCAGAAAATAAGAGGTAAATTACGTGTGTGTGTGTGTGTGTGTGTGTGTATTTACAGATGATATAGCTATAGATTTAGAAAACACACGTATAGCCACTTAAATGCAATAAAGCATCATCTCAAATAACTGTATGGTCCAAAGGACACATTCAGAGATTTTTATTCTTTCTCTGGATCATAATGATCTGTGTGTTATCACAGGGTTCTTATTCCCTGTTGGGGATATGACCTCCTGGTGGGCATACCCCTGGCTGCATGGGGATCACCCATGTGATCTAGGCCAAGGGCAGCTCTGCCAAATCCCATGTCTGGCCAGGACCACACTGTCCTTCCTGAAGGAAGCTGTTTTATTCTAGTAAGGCAGCCAAGCCTTCTGGGAGGCTGGACTCAATTCCAGAGGATGAACTTGAATCAGACAAAACCAGTATGGCTATTGCACTCCTCCTGCCAATAGTCGGTTAACAGAGGAAAGAGCACATGGTGTCATCCCAAGCATTAAAACTAAAGTCGAAAACCTGGGATTATGGGATGCATTTCCTTCNCTCTCCAAAGTAGGTACATGATATGTGGCTATGTGGGGATGCCACCATCTTGGATCTGTCTTGGAACCTTGAAAAGAAACCAACCTAAAAGACGACTCATGGGTGGCAGAGTAAATTAGGAGATAGCATTTGGAGACATGTTTAAACATTAGCTATCATTAGAATGTCCACATATCTATACTTGTTGTTCTTAGAGATAATGTCATGTGTTTCCTCATTATTGAGAATGCTTTTGAGTCATATTACTTATAGCTGAAAGCATTCCAATGGATATGCACACCACACTGCTGTCCTGTTTGAGCCTTGGCCTGTGGTTTTCCTTTCATCCTGGCCTTTTCTCCTCCCCTGCTTTTCTCCACCTTGATTATTCATCCTTCAGATTTCAGCACTAGATCTCAGTGGCTCTCAACCCTCTCCTCCTGTTGTAGTGCCTGATACTCCTTTTTATAGAGGGCATTTGATTGTTCTATCCTGACTGTCCCTAAGCTGTAAGCTCCACGAAGAGTGAGACAATGAAGCTTTTGTTGGCTGCTCTTTCCCTAGCTTAGTACCCAAACGTTTTATTTATTCAACATGTAATAAGAATAGTTAACATTTACATTGCATTTTATACGAACCCAAGTTCTTTTCCAAGTACCTATACACCACACACACACACACACACACACACACACACACACACACCTTAGTTTGGGGGCTTATGTGTTTTAAGTGGCATGGTGGCTAGCATCCTACATTTTTTGAAAGCAGTCTTTTGCTGGATCCTGAACCTCTTTTAATCTGGCCAGGGTGTTACTCTGTTAAGGCTGCACCTTAGTCCTTGAATGTTCAAGTGGGGTTAGCTCTCCTCCACTTTATGTAAATGTCTGGCATTACTTGCCTGAGGCAGTCAGAATGATGGGACAAGGGTGTGTGTGAGCNTGCTGTCATTTCAAAAGCAGTCATGGTTAAGTACATCACCATCATGAAAAATAAAGTCTCAAATACATCAAATAAAAAGCATTAGTAATTAAACACAAGAAGACAGAATCCACCAGGAAAGACCCAAGACTTTACTTTCTCATCACCAGGGTCTGTTACACNGATGATATGTCTTTGCCCTTCTCCCACTTACTGATATCATAGAGAGAGCCTTATTAATTCACACACTGGCAGATTCTCTGATATCGGAGATAGGGATTTAACAACAGATATTAATAATTTAGTCCTTAATCTTGCCAATTCCCATTTTGTCTTAGAATTGATATNGATATAGAGGTAGATGTGCGCTCAGATATAGATGCNGCTGTTGACACGGATAGGTTAAGCACATAGGTGAAGATGGGAGTGTAGATTTAGAGGTAGGTATGGATATAGAGGTAGATATGGACATAGACACAAATGCAGATGAAAGTACAGATTAGGGGTGGATGTGAAGGTGGATATAGATACAGATGCAGACATAAGTACAGATGTGGGTGTAGATATTTGTGGCAAAGAGGAATCAGTAGTTGGGCTGGCCCTGGGATCCCTCTTGTTCAAAAAGATAAATTGTACTCTCCTAATTTATCTATTAGGTTTTCTATAGATTCTCTCAACCTGCTCTCTAGTTCTCAGAGTATTTTTTTTACAGAGCTCACACTTTAAGGGAATCTAAAGTTAACCAATGTTTGTAATACTATTATTANNTAGAAGANAGGATAAAAGGTTACTTTATGAATAGTCTCTCATTTTATTTGCACACCATTCCAGCTTTGCAAATAGTGGAACTAAGTTTCATAGGGGATCAGTAGTTGGACAAATACCATATTATTGATTAATGAGGAGNTATGATTTAAATCTTTACACAGGAACTTGGTGGCCAACATGGATACCATATTGCTTTGCTTCACATGNNCGTCTCAAATCCCTTTTACTCCTTTGATACATCTGTGCATGTGTTTGGTTACTTATTATGGCTTCCTTCCATTAAAATGCAAGATCCCTGAAGGAAGAAGTTTTGTAACGTTATGATTTTAACAACTCAAACCATGCCTTATGTGTAATAGTTTCTCAATAATAGTTTTGTAGCAGTTGATGGAGAGACCGCCTCTTAAAAATACTGCCTTAAAGAGTCTAGTGGT
>LZPO01108280.1:67858-88273 GCA_001675575.1 Neotoma lepida | reverse complement strand
ACAAACCTGTTCTATGAAACCTTGTTGTGTAATGCTACAAGGAGGTTCTCCTAGGGCAGCAACAACTGGTGGAAAACTGTTGCTCAACGATGCTGGACTCATCTCACAATGTTTTAAGTACCAGCCAACTGAAGTGAAGGGGATCATAAAGACATTCCAATGTAACACCCAAAGAAGCTGGAGCTGAGAATGCCATATACACAATGACACAGATTCAGAGGGCAGTGAGAATTTCAGTTTTACGTCACAGGTGTTCCTCTCTCTGAAATGTTTTATAGTCATTCTTTGGTTCTTTCAAAGTGGAAAAAAATTAATGACACAATTTAAAAGAAAGGAATCATTGCATCAGCACTGTCCTCAGGATGTGAACTATTGTGGCCCAAATAACAAACACCTGTGTAGAGGTAGGAGGATCCAGAGTTCAAGTCCCTTCCCAGCTCCATAGTGAGATTGAGGTCAGCCTGGACTACAGGAGACCCTGTCTCAAAACAAAACAAAGATCTGAATATTTGCAGTGAAATATAATAGTAATTACTTGGAAGTCATCCTGACCCTCTTCCTTGATGAAATGAATGTAGGAAAACCAGCTTTCCTGCCAGCTCAGTGTATTAGATCATTGGGGTTGGTGATGGCTGTGTGGCCATGTTACCATACTTCAATTACTGTAAAGTATTGTTGGCATGGTGTTAATAATGTTAGAACTTTGTTGTGTACTTTTATCTTTCAGCATGAAAGTAGAATTTCAGTTGCCAGAATTAGTCATTCATTAAATTAGAACCAGAGTAATTCTTTTGTAACAGTAATAAAACAAATCACTTTTGTAATAAGGAAATCACATCTCTCTTAAAGCATGCCATTTGGGTTATAATAAGTCAAGCACATACCAGCTTATTTTGCCTTCTACAAGTTCTGACTAGCAGATTTGATTGTACAAAACTCTACCAATTAGAGACTATTATTGGGGCTGGGGAGGTAGGTCAGGGGTCAAAGCATAGCCTCCTTTGACTACAGCACTCTGTAGGCAAAGGCTGGGATCCCTGGTACAAGCTGGCTACCGAGACAAGCTTTATTGACAAGCTCTGGGGGTCAAATGAGAGACTCTGCCTCAATGCACATGTTGAAGAGCAGTTGAAGAATACTCCCAACATCACCTCAGGCCTTCACATGCATGAGCAAATACATGCACCTGCACACACAAACACTCATATCTGTATATGGACACAGCACATACACATTAGGATAAAAAGAGCATCGCTAAAGACTTACAAAACTAGGGAATCATCTTCACTTTAATAACAGTCTTATACATGTGTATGAGTATATATGTGTGCACATGTGTTTGTGTGTATCCATATGTGTATATTTGTGTATGTATATACATGTGTGCACATTTGTGTGTGTGCACACGTGTGCCTCTGCGTAAAATAAATCTGTTCATACTTTAACACCCAGATTCCTAGAAATTAGAAACTCTACCTGGAGAAGCTAAAATATCTTGCATGAGAAAAACATGGATTGAGCTTCAGCAAACTCCAGCAAGGAGAAGTATGTTATAAATGACATTATTCTGATTTGGGTCCTATATTTTCTAATTCACTTATCTTTATATATAATTTAGCTACACACATCACCAAGTTCAACAAAATACAAAGTAATCATTTAAAAGATGTTGTTGTTTTCNGATAATCATTTTATTCTTTTAGAATGTCAGCATACAGAACCGACAAAGTCAATCACGTCATGTGGCACCATGATGTCTGTATATGATCTTCTCTGAAAATAAATTTTACCTGTTTTTGCTTTACTTTCGCATTGGGTTACACATTGGGTTATGCATCATCTTCACTCCAGCCTATTCTATCACTGTANGATTTGTCAGTGCAATTTACATGACCACTATTNTTTATCCAGCTCTGTTTTTAACTTCTGTGTGTGATCATTCTCCCCTTTATACTATTGCATAGTACTTCTTCAGTTGCAATACTGCTATTGCAACTTATCTACTGTCAGACACCCAATTGTTTCTTATTCTTTGGTTTTACCAACAATACCGTAGAGTCTTTGTGTATGTGTAGCAATATACCATTTTCTTAAGTGTGCATATTGAGGAATAGAGTGGCTGGGCCACAAGGTATGCCTACTTATACTCACTCAAGAAAGGCTGTGGAGTGAAGTTAACCATATCTATGCCTGAGAAACAGAAAGGGACATTCTTACATTGATTCTGATGGAACAAAACCTGTCATCTCATTGTTTTTGTGTTTCAACATTAGAGAAGGTCCTTCACTGATGAAACTGAATGACTGGGGTCCCTCTTTTTCACCTCTGCGACAGGCTAGTTGGCCAATCAGCTTGGGCCAACTCCTGTCTGTATCTCTCATCTCCTAGCAGGGACATATGGGGATTACAGATCCTCACACACTACCGTGCCGGCTTCAAAATGAGTTTGGAGGACCTGAACTCAGGTGGTCAAGCTTACACAGCAAGTAGCAATCTGAGCTATCTCCCCAACCCTGATACAGATCTTTTGAGTGTAGACAGTGATGAATGTTATGTGTACATTTAAACCATTGCAAGGAACACACAGAACAAAATACACCATTCCTAGCACACCAGAAGGCGGTCTCATACTTTCTCCCAGCCAAGCCTCACTTATTACCCCATAGCTCCTAGAGTGTAGAGAGACTTGAAATTTTATACTTCACCTTCANAAATGGGATCACACACAATGGAGCCTCTTGGGGCTAGTTTTTATCCATGAATTGCTATGACAGTGGCATGATTTCTTCAAGTAGCCGCAGGTATATTTGGTAGCCATGCAGTCCCCCTTGAACAAAGTCACCACCATTTTCCCACGTATTCTACTGTTGATTGGAGTTTGCAAACATATTTTGTGTATTTTATCTTCAGGTAGATACATGAACTCTTTTGGGGGTGGGGTTTGAGACAGGGTTTCACTGTGTAACAACTCACTCTGTAGACCAGGCTGGCCTGGAACTTACAGAGATCCTCCTTCCTCTGCCTCCCAAGTGCTGGGATTAAAGGTGTGTGCCAACACCACCATGCTTCTTTGTCACATCTGTATATATTTACATAACGTATATAATGTGTAAACATGGACAAGACTGGGTCAGGAGATATGCAAACATTGAGTATTAGTTGACATTCAAAACCAATTTTCAAAGTGTTTATTCCAATAAATGTCCTAAGAGCTTCATAGAANCAGCTCTGGTTACATGATGTCCTTGCCAAGATTCTACAGTTTGGCCATTTTAATTACAACCATCCTCTTACAGGGAGGGCAGAAGCACATTGTGCCTGTTTTTATCCATATTTAAGTTTATTTCTCTGCTCTTTATTAGGCGACTAGTCTGAGAAACATAATCTGAGGCACACAGCAGTGATCATAGCAGTCATTACACACGGGCCAATTTCCTGTTCCAAGACCAGAAACTACTGTCCAACAATAAATTAACATAGAAATTAATTTTACTAACTTTATTTTCCATATCATATCACTGCAGATACAAAATTCTTATATTCTTTTAGTTTTTTTATTCTCTTTTATTCATTGGCAGTTTAATGCATGCATATAGTGTATTTAGATCATATTNCATGCTCCTACCACCTCACATTNCTCCTGGGCACCCCTCTGTGAGGAGCCAGACTAACCTTAAACTTTCTCCCTGACAAAAGGACAAAGGGAACTTTAGTTCTGTGTCCTTGCCCAGGAGCAAACTTGGCAAGGCTGGTGGGGGCTGGAGCCAGTGCCTCAAAGAAGAATCAAGATCACAGCTTCTGGGGGCCTGATTGTTCCCCCTGGGCTGTGGTTATCAGTCCTTAAGCAGCTGTGTCTGCAGTCTCCTGTGTTCCCTTTGCAAACAGTGTCTGACTTAGCTCTCTACTGACCTCGACTGTTTTTCCCCCTGAAAATAGAACATATTTTTGCTGCATTTCTTAATAAACTTGCTTGGCATAAGTTATCAGCTTATACAAGACCTCCTGGCTCTAGGTATTACTTTTATAGTCTTAATTTCTCACCTTCTCTATTTCTCATCCCCTAGCCTCCCACACCTTACTATTTTCTGAGGCCCTTACCCTGCTGGGTTTGAACAACCCTTTACCATCCACTCCCAACTTCATTTCCTCCTCCTCATCTTCCTCCCCCTCCTCCTCCTCCTCCTCTTCCTCCTCCTCCTCCTCCTCCCCCCTTCTCCTTGTATAACCTACTGAGTCCATTTAGTGATGCCCATAATGGATTGAGTGCAGGGCACCATTCACTAGGGCACGGGCAACCTACCATGTGCTTCAGAAGAGAACTGATTCTTCATCCTCCAGCAGACATTTCATTGATGAATATTAAGCCAGACTTACTTTTAAATACTCCTGTTGTATTAACTAGAATAAAACNCACTTCGTTATATTNTTAAGTGCTGATCAGCTCTGTTTGCCTAGAATTCTGTTTACTTAGAAACTTCAGCACTATTCATACACAAGCTTCATTTGTTGATATTTTTATCGATNACATTTCTTCTTTGACAATATCATACATGTATAAAATGTATTCTGATTACCCTCTCACCCTATTTTGTTTCCCTCCTATCTTCTCANTCCTCCTNACAAATCCCTTTCCCATATCCATGCCTTTTTGTGCTTTTGTTTTTGTTCTTGTTGTTTGTGACCCAACCAGTTAAATCAGAGCCATCTGGGTGCCTACAGGTTCAAAACTATCGATTGGATCCTGGTGGGCACACAAGTTGGTACCCAACTGAATGTAATGACTCCCCCTCTCCCAGATCTGCTGACATTTTGTGTTACATATCTTGGGATCATCAACATCAAATTTGGGTTTCCTCTACATAAAATAAAACCTTGAGAGAGTCTCTGCTTCTCTCTAGACCTAGTCAGAGAGTGTCGATTAGCTCTCATGCAAAGCCGGGTAAGAATTTTTGCTTCCTCTCTCTACACTGATGCTGCTTGCTAAAAGTAACTCATTTTCAGCCATCCCTACTTTTGCAGCCATTAGTTCACTTAGGCTCTCTCACAGGTGAAGCATGAAACTGGCTGAACTCACAGACCCTGGTCAGACGGCCATGACTACATCCATGATGTGAACCTGGCTAGCTGTGGCCTTTGGATAATAAAACAAAGCAATAGTCACCTCAGGAGTTTGTTGTGAATAATAAAGAAGTTGAGGTATGTGAGGCCCTTGGAACACTGCCCAACGTAGACNAAGCAGCACTTAGTGCTATTATTCACTCTCTTTGGGGGGCAATTTCAGCAATTTACATTCTTTCAGAAAATGTATTTCATCAAATTAAATTGCACAATATGAGGAGAGTTGTCTCATTTGCATTTTTAAATTCCCTTCATGTCTTTGTTCTTTCCCATTAACATTTTTTATGTTTTATTTAGTACCATTCTGCTTCCTTCTCTTTAACAATTTAAAAATTTTATGGTCTATTTTCAACCCCAAAGAATTCACATGAGATTTAATCATTATTTTTAATAATCTTTTAGTTCCTAGTTTATTATTGTCTCCTTGATTTTTATCCATTTTCTTTTGTTTTCTTTCCATTTGCTATGACTTTTCTAAATACTTGTGTTGGGCATTTATTTTACTGTTGTTTGTTTGTTTTTAATCATTTAGTGCAGATTTCATTGTCACTAAATAATCCTTTACAAAAGTTTTTTAATCTCTTGGATTTGTTTCTCTATAGTTTCAAACTTCTTCTAGTAGATATGGCTTGAGTCTACAATATCTTAATTTTTATTGAATTTTGATTAAAATGTATATTTTTAATTCATGGGGATTATTGGGGTTTTGCTAATGGATAGTCTATTTGTAGCATTATACATGTTACAAAAAGACAATGAAAATAATGCAGTTTTATTATTCTCTAATACTCTGCTCTCTGGTTCACACATTTCTACCTTGTGATGTGTATGATNTCATTTATCTTGGTTTCTGTCCCACCATNAAACTGATTCATAGCTCACTACAAAATCTTTCCCTAGTTCTCCTTTCATCCCTTAAAAACTACAGNTATATTTCCGGAATATATGGACTCGATCCACTTAATTGTGTATCTTGTAGTCTTGCTTACATTGTTTGCTTGACTTGTGNTAGTTGAAAGTACCACATTAAAGATAATCATTAGTGCTTTTCTTCGGACAGTCTAGTAGTTTATGTCTAACGAATATTGATGCTATACTATTTGGTGTCTTGATATTTACATACTGTCCTATTTTAGCCCATTTAATCCATTTTTAACTGATTTTATTTTATTCTGAAGTTAAGAGAATGATTCATTTTTGTGTGTTTTCTCACTACGTATTTTTTATTCTTTCTGTTGTAACTTTTATAAATTCTTTCAAGATGTATTTCAATTAATAATAAGTATTACTGTTTTGTTTTTTAAGATTTATTTTATTTTTAATCATGTGGATTGTGGGTCTGTGTGTGGATATGTACATGTTCAGTGCAGTACCCTCAGAGGCCAGAAGAGGGCATTAGATCTGCTAGGGCTGTAGTATAGGTGGTTTTGAGTTGTACCGTGTGGATGCTGATTCCTCTGAAAGCTGAACCTGTTCTTAACTGCTAGCCCTTCTCTCTAGCTCCTGGTTTTGCTTTGTAACTGAACCAGTTTTTCCCTTAGGAGTTCATTTAACCCATTTATATTTATCAGTAGATTGCTTTTGTGTTATTTCTGTACCATGCATTCTGGTTAATTAAATCTCATTACTTTCTTTTAGTGCCATATTATTTTATTTAATTTTAGATGTAGGTCTTTATATATAGANATTCATATAACACCACATTTTATATATAGGATACAATTGATATATTGTATGACCAATGGCAGAACTGGTATTTCCTTTTCTGTACTTTTTCCTATTTTGTTTCTCNATTAGGCCATATGTTGGGGAACATATTTCCCAGGGATGTGACTTACTACTTGATTTANCAGTTTTAAAAACATAGGTTTTAGCAATAAGGTTTTAGCAACAAAGACAATGAAAATGATGCACTTTTATTATTCTNCACTCCTCTGGATTTTCTGTTTCATATTTTCGTTCTAGCATTTCTACCTTTTGACATCTACCACCTCTGTGCCCCATTCTCTCATTTGTTTTGTTCTCTGTCCCATGGTTAAATCAAGTCATGGCTCACTATGAATCCTTCCCNGGGTTCTCCTTTTATCTCTTGACTGGCTTAAGTTTTTTAAATTCTTGTCTGCAAAGAAAGTTCAGCAGAGTCACATTACTTGCATTCTTGTCTGCCTGAATTCTTGTTTTTCTGCTTCCTTTTCATTTGGATCAAGCGTGGCTGGGTATATAAATACATCCACGCTGTTTGGGGAGGTCTTGTAATGTCATCCTCCTCCTCAATGACCACTCCTGGTTTAAGCCTTGTTGTTTCTTGCTCTGTGGGTTGCTGGGTGATGTATACAGAACCCAGGGTCTTGTGAATGCTAGGCAAGCACTTTTCCACTGAGCGTTCTCCCAGCCCCTGACTGTTGCTCTTCGTGCTTCCTCTCTTTGGCTACAAAGATCTCCAGGTTGTCCTTCCTGCCTCTTGGTTTTGTTTAATATGTTGCTTGGTTAACTGACTACTGCATGATGGTAATTTAAAACACAGGAAAAGCAGTTACCCATGTTAAAACAGGAAGCCTGATTATCTCTCTGTGTATCACCCACTCTATTGCCAGACCCAGTTGTATTATCTGTGGAATCTTGCAGTCCACATTTTCTTTGGAAGCTTGTTCATGGTGGTCCACATTTTCGATCTGTTGAGTTTCCATGAGAACCTGTGTTCTCTTGGTGGATGGTAGCTTCTTTGAAAAAGTTGGTGTGTTTTCTGAGTTCTTTTCTTCTTCTCTGTCTTTCTGCTTTCTCTTCCTTCTTCTAATTCTGCTTGTTACTACAGAGTGCAGAGTACACAGTACAGCCATTTCTCCAGGCTGNCTCATGTGTGATTGTAGAGCACTGGTCAAAACCTCCTTTATGCCACTTTTGTTCTTTCCTGTTTTTTTTTCCAGCTTCTGTGGAGCCTTAGAGCATTTTTGTGTGTTCTCACAGTGATTTCTGTGTGTGACTTACAGATAGAGCATAGAATATTCAATGACATAAGTCAAAGAACTATTAGAAAAGAGGATACCAGTTGAAGTAACTTATGAGTAGCAGATTTTTTTTCTGTCATTCCTCCAAATTCCAGGGTTCAGCCTTCATGCCTGGAGGTGGGCAGTAGTACAACAAACCCCAGGCTTGGGCACTTGTTCAAGAGTGGTGGAGCCCTGGTTAGAGCTGGCCATCTGTAGCTCGTGCTTCTGTTGATTCTTCCCTGTAATCATTTCCATTCCCCCATAAACAGAAAAAAGGAATAGCACATGGTGAGAATGGGCCCTGCGTTAAAGGCTGCACACCCAGAGCAGCCTCCATCCTAGACTTTCCTATATTTGGGTCTTTTTACTCCTTCTATTATAGTGAGTAGTTTACATAANATTGCAATATGACATTTCCTAAAAAAGTCCTTAAAGTCAGCCTGTACAGTTGTGTGACTCAAATGTTCATCTCAGGAGANAAATTTTAACTAGATTCAATTTTGTAAATGGTTATGGGCTTTGTCAGCTTTCCATCTCTTTTTTAATTAAATATGCAATTTATATTTTGTCTTCTAAATATTTTATTTTGCCCAATATCCTTCCACTAAACTTAAGCTTCATTAGAGTTTCTATTGCCGTGATAAAATACATGACTAAAAACAACTTGTGGAGGAAAGGGTTTCTTTCAATTTACAGCTTATAGTCCATCGTGAAGGAAAGTCAGGGCAGGAACTCAAGGCCAGATCCTAGAGGCAGAACCTCACGAAGAGGCCATGGAGGAACGCCGCTTGCTGACTTGCCCAGCCTGCTCCCTAATACACCCCAGGACCACCTGCCCAGGGTTGGCCTTCCACATCCATCATTTAATCAAGACAGTGCCCAACAGACTTGTCTACAGGCCAATCCTGTGGAGGAATTTTCTCAATTAAGATCCCCTCTTCCCAGATACATCTAGGTTTGTGTCAATTTGACAAAACCAAACAGCACAAATAATCTATTTTTCAAAAATCAATTTCAAATTTCTGTCTGAATTTTCCTATTTTTAAAATGTATTTTGTCCTTTAAAAAACTACCTCTGTTTAAGTTTCAAGTGTCTATTCCTTTTCATTGCTTCATATTTATTGCCTCTCANGATACCCTGCTAACTTGTAGTCTTTGAAAATACTTTTGTGTATGATGTATGTATAATGTTTGCATACATACGTACAAACATGTGGGGATATGAGTGGCTATGTGGGTGTGAAGAGGCCGGCTGAAGACACTGGATATACTGTTCCATCATTTCCACCTCATCCCCTTGACACAGGGCTCTCTCACTGAACGTGGAGCTAAGCTGGAACCAACAAGCTCCAGAACTCCTACCATCTCTGCTCCCACCCTGACAGAGCTGGGGTTACAGGTCCTTGCAGTCATCTTGGACTTTCTCACGTTGGTACTGAGGACTTGAGCTCGGCTCACCTTTGTGCAGCAAGCACTCTTACCTGCTGACTCTTACCCGCAGCTCATTGATCATGTGTTTAACAATGGAAGAGGAAGAATGTTTCATGAATGACAGCTACACCAGAGTAAAAAGTTCCACATGGTCTTGTGAAGCAGGGTGGATTTAACAAGAACACTGCTACACAGTTTTCAACAAGCTAGGGGAAAAAAAAAAAAAAGAATGTTTTAACCATAGCGAACTGGCCGCTTCTAGAGGGAAATAAGGGAGTTAACCTGACTTAATCACTTCATAGTATATCCACATATCAAAGCATCCCGTGGTACCCTGTTAACTTGAACAGTCTTTATGGTTGTGTGTTTCAATTATATCATTTAATAAAATAAACTCTCTGTGNTTATTTTTCTTTTTTGTTGTTATTGCTTCCACCATGCTTTTCCAAATAAAGCTGCCTGATTTCGTCTTTTCTAATAATATTTCTATAATATCTTGGCTGTATACGAAGTACAGGAGTCAACTTTCCTGTCACTGGTCAGGATTTACTACCCACTGACTCAGAAGAAATCTGTATTTGTTATATGCTCTTTACCCTTCTGAATTATTCACATATTTATTTCCTGGTTCTGTAAGCCAAATCCCTCACCATTTGGCAGTGAATATCTCTGTGTTTTAACTGTAGGCTTTGAGATTGCTTTTGTTCTTTGACTTTCATGGTTGTCAGTCTCATGGTGATGTATTCCCGGGATTTATCCACNGAGCTTTTTCACTGGAGAAACTGCGCTAAGTCCAGAAGAATCTTTCAAGTGTGGTATTTATATTTTCCCTGAAAAGCTAGGTTGTGTCTCATAGAACTTTTAATNTGCTTACAAAATCTATTCTGTTATACCTACTGTCTGCTCGCACTGTCAACCCTCACCAGTGTGGCATCCTCTTCCAGGATGTGTCCCATCACTTATTCCATCATCTCCACTTTGTTGACATGTCCATAGCAGTACCAAGAAGTGAGCATACTTCCGACTGATGTAACCCTCACAACCTCTTGAAACTATCAATGTCCCCCTCCAATCCAGAAGAGAAATTGGTCCATTTCACTGCTTCTTCCTTTCTGTGGTCGAAGGGGGTGGAGTACTATACACTCAACCAAGGAAAGGCGCTCTCAGATGCTTTCCAGAACTCATTCCAGAATCACAAGCAAGTAATTCAATGGTCTACACAGGTCCTTCTGACACAACCCCCAAACTCCTTGTGAGTCCAATGCTACTTTATTTTTTTTATTTTTTTTAAGCATTAGTCATTATTTACGGAGGAAAACGAGACATCTGGAGAGCTGGCCTTACCCAAACATCTAAAAATACAATTCAGTCATCCAACTACTTTTCCTTGTATTTATTATTTGCATATTCACCAGAAAAGAAAAAAAAAGAATCCACAGCAGTGTGGTTCATCTAGACACAGGCATACTCTGAAGTAGTATATTCTTGCAAAAACCAGCAGATGTTTTTTGTAAATGCTAAGGAAGTTAACAAGAGCACTCTAAAGTCATGACAGCCCTTTCACTGCTAAGTCACTACAGATTGCACTGACTTTACATTTCCATGTGACACTCTGAATTTGCTAAGCTGACCATTTAGCCCACCACATTGTATTTATTCCAACCAAGATTTACTTGGTTTTCCTAGTGTTCTTCCACTGAGCCACACCTCTCACCTCCATATTTANTGATGAGTCTTTGAAAGTGTCTTGATTAATGAGGATAACTTACAATATTCATATTGGCTTCAGGATTCTGTGATTTGGGTTTCAAGAAACAAAATACATTTCCAATTACATGAACAAAGCACATTGTTTTCAGTAGCCACCGCATTTAAACCTGCTTGGAAATAGTAATTAGCTCGATACACTACATGTTCCCATGTAAACTCAGGTTATTGGAGATACATTATGTCCATCTGTTGCCTTTCATACTTGGAAGTTAGTCATATCTTATAAGACTCAGAAATACCTTTACACTTTTCAAAGGACAGCTTAAATGAAATTCTAAGTGATTTCCTTAGCTTTTCATGCAACTTAAATAACTGTATCTCACTTTCTGAAAAATGTTATGGAAAGGTGTTTGAAACTTGTTTTAGCTTAATCAAGATCATTATTTGGCTTCTTCAATAAAGCTGTTAGATAAGTTAACCCAAAACCGTTTACAACCTGACCACAACAGAATAAAGCTAAGAAGAGTGAAAGACAGACTATGACATAGGGTAGGAGAGAGAAAAGGAGGATGAACAGTCACATGGAACTAGAGTTTGTGGCTCAGAGGGCTTTATCTAGTCACTACTGCCAACCTGGCCTTCTTTTGATAAATATTAACACAGGAGATATTCCACTAAATACTTTCTGTAGCATACCTTTAAAAAAGTACAAATATTGGTAATAAAATATTTTCAAAAAAATTTTAAAAAAAATAAATAAATAAAAATAAAAATAAATAAAAATACAATTTTTTTCTAGAAGAAAGTTGCTTTCTATTGGATTTTATTGGCTTATTTTTCCCCAAAAATATTTACCATGAACCGTAGGGTTAGAATGATGCCATTCACAATTTCCTGTCAGATTTCATTTCTGAGTTCCCTAGTTCAAGGTCACTTACAATTGCCAAGACTGCAACTTATAACTGTGACCCTATGATTGCTTTTGAAGAAAGTTGTTTTAGTCAGTTTTTTACTGGAAGACCTTTATTGCCCATTGCAGACAGACAAAATCACAACCAGATACCTGAGTCCTCCCAATAAAGCATACATACATGAAAGAGAAAAGTCATGCTTCTCTTATGACAAACATTGCCATGACTTATCTTCACAGTTACTTATCTGGACAGCTTTCTTTCCATTCTCCACTCTGATCTTGAGACACGTAGAATTGCTCTCTCNAAACAGTTTCTTATTAATTTTGCAAAATGCCTGAACTTGTCATAAGTGTCTACCTAGCATCAATGGAACAGGGATATTCCAAATAATTTCAGTACTATATGTAAGCTAAGGGAAATATAAAATACTCCAAGACACTTAAAATACAGGTTCATGGCATAAGCTCCAATTCATAGGTAATAAGATGAAAACCAGAGGTCTTTAATATTGTTAATTATGTTGTAATTGTAATCATGTCCTCCAAGATTTATATTGCAAGCCCAAATAATATCTCTTTTATATTCTACTTGAAGCTTTACAGCGGTCAGCATCCTTAAGATACATTTGGGTTTTGTGGGTAATATGTAGAACCCATTGTCTTAGCTATCCTAGCAGTATCCTCAGGATAGCTGATGTTCAGTTATGCCTGGCCATAGCAATTTATTAAATCTCTTGCTTTGATCTGAATTTAAATTTTCTCCTATGGGTATTCACTAGCCTCATTTCCAAAGGTTCAATACTTGGATTAGGTAGTNTCTCTAGAGGCAAAGATCTGGGAAATTCTGGTGTTATCACTGCCCCTTCTAAAGCTAATTCTTATTCCACATGATGAAGTATCTGCTCCCTAGAGGAGCTAAGTAAGCTAAATAGTGTGCTCAAATGGCCTGTCCATTATCACTCTGGAATGCCTCGGCTGCTTGTTCCATTAGACAATTCAGTGACTCAAAGCCAGATGTTTTTATCCACAAGAGAAACATCTTACATTTGTTCTAAAATTACAAATATATGTGAGAGCAGAAAACGACATCCTGAAACTGGCCAAATGGTTTATCATCAGAACACTTANAGCATTTATGAACCACCATCAAAAATTTATCTTTTATAAATACTTTCTCTATGTCAGTATGTTTCATGAATATCNTAAGTTGCTGTTCTGACTAAGAAGACTACTTTGATATAGCTATGGTTTTATCTAAGACCTTAAAAATTGTAATTTCTCTTCTCACCATGGAGAAAGGTAAGTTGTAGGTATCTCTGTTTACCCAGGGTCTTATCACTGGCCATCCCTACATACATGCTCTATACTAAATACTTTATTTGTTTCATAAAAGGACAATAAACAGTCCAGTTCTTGAACATTAGCTACCTTTCTTAACTTACTGCTCAAATAACTGAATGCTTATCTACTGAAAGAGAGTGATTCTATGAAGGATCATGGGACATATGGATAGAGAGATTAAAAACAGATGGATGGTGTCTTAGTTACTGCTCTATTACCATGACAAAACAACACAACCAAAGCAACTTATAGAGCAAGTATTTAATTGTGGCTTGCTTACAGCTTCAGAGAGTTAGTCCATGATCATGGCAGGGAGCACATTGGCAGCCAGGCAGGCATGGTGCTAGAGCAGTAGCTAAGAGATTACATCCTGATCTTCAGGCAGGAGGCAGTGTGCAAGGCTGGGCCTGGTGTGGGATTTTGAAACCTCAAAGCCCATCCCCAGTGACACCCTTCCTCCAACAAGGTCACACCTCCTAATCCTTCCAAAACAGTTCTACCAACTTGGAACTAAATATATGAGCCTGTGGGAACCATTCTCATTCAAACCTCCATGGATGGATGGATAGATAGATAGATAGATAGATAGATAGATAGATAGATAGACAGATGGATAGATAGACAGATAGATAGATAGATAGACAGACAGACAGACAGACAGACAGACAGATAGATAGATAGACAGACACATACATACATACATACATACATACATACATACGAACATAGATACATAATTACATAATGGACTTATTGTTTGAATCTGAAATGCCCCCAGAGACTCATGTTTTGATAACTTGGTCCCAGTTTGTTATATTAGTGTATTGAAGGCAGTGGAGCCTTTAGGATGTGGGTTTGGCTAAAATTAGGAAGGNGCAGGAATTATAGGATTATCTCCCTCCCTAATTCCAGACTGTGTTCTCAGCTTCCTGGAGCCTCTGCCATAAGCTCTTGCTGATGTCCACTCCATGCTATGAAGAACTGAGGCCGCCCCTCTTTGAGACTGTGAGCAAGTTAAACCTTTCTTCTTTTAAGTTGTTTTTGGCAGGTGATTTGCTCACAATCACATACAAATAATACCAGAAATGAGTGACAAGGAAACCTGGTGATTGCTGTAATAAAGATGGCCATGGGGTTCTTAGGTCTTTGGAACCTATCTACAGAACTATAGAAGAGTTTGAAGATGTCGATTAGAGAAGTCTTACAGTAACATAAGCAGAACTTAATGGGTTACTCTAGTGAGAGTTTGGAGACCAGAGTTCTGACAGAAATGTAGATGATAAAGACTATGTTCATAAAATTTCAGATAGGAAAGAAAATTATCAGAAATAGGACTAGTGGTCATTTACACTATATTCTGATCTGACTGAATCCTCCTCATGACCTGAAAATTTGGGTGAGGCTGAATATAAAAGTAATGGGCTAATTTATTTAGCAGAGAAAATGTCAAGACAGTATTCATATGGCTATACAATGGTTATTGCTGAAAAAGACCTGGAAGAAAAAAAGAACAGAATTATTTGAACAAATGTGCTGTTCTGTAGATTCAAGGTGAAAATACAAAAGTTTATTTCCAGTTGTTGGCAAAATCATAACCTCTATTATGAATTTTATTTTCAGGGTTCTCTGCAGCTTGGAGAGCGAGGAGTATGAACTCAGTAGTTTTAGTTGAAGCAGCTACAGCGTTCAAGATATTAGCAGTGTTAAAAAGAAACCAGGCACTTACCAATGAAACAATAAGAAAGGTTGTCTTGGAGAGTGTCCTCCCATTAAAGGTCCCAAAATACATAAGGATATAATTTCATTTTAAAGCCATTCTTTTGAAAGGAGAATGCCTGGAAAGAAGAGACCCTGAAAGGACATAACCTCTGGGAAGCACTTCTGCAAAGGGTCCGGATGCTAACATNCTAATCTGCTTTATGATTTCTGAAGTTTTGTCAAGAACAAATATTAGATTCATTTTTAGACAATTGTCTACATCTATGTAAGTACTCATTTGCTTTTCCAGTGTACTCTTCCTGTAGGAATTTATAATGATATACTGAATGATTCTTTTATGTCTGGTATTAAAAGCCCAAGTGCAGATGAGAGCTATCCTTGTTTTTCTATCTGAAGAAATTATTTCTTTAATATAGGACTTTATAGTTCTTTAAACTTCAGAATTAAATTAGTTATACTTTGAGGATGGTAATTTTTCTTTTTTTATTAATTTTTTTTCATTTATTTTACATCCCACCCCGGCTTCCCCTCCCCCTCCTACCTTCTCACCTCTGCCTTCTACCTCCACCTCATCCATTCCTCCTTGGTTTCTATTCAGAAAAGGGCAGGCCTCCCAGGGATATCAACCAAACATGGCATATCAACTTGCAATAAGACTAGGCACCTCCCCTCATATTAATACTGGATGAGGTGACCCAGTAGGGAGAAAAGGGTCCCAGAAGGAAACAAAAGAGTCAGGGACAGCCCCCGCTCCCTCAACTGAAGAATGGATAAAGAAAATGTGGTACATTTACACAATGGAGTATTACTCAGCTGTTAAAAAAATAGCGTCATGAAATTTGCAGGCAAATGGATGGAACTAGAAAAATTGTTGCAATCCACAGACCCAGAGAGGCTAAGTAACAAGGAGGTCTGGGGGTGGTGGTGGTGCATGAATCTCCCTGGGAAGGGAAAATACAATAGATATCCTGGGTAACCTAGGGGTGGGTCGGGATGGTTACAGAAGGGTAGAGAGAAGATGGAGGGAGAGAGTATTGGGAGAGACAACTAGAACTGGGGAGTCATCTCAGGGATGAGCTAGAAACCTAGTACAATGGAAACTCCCAGGAATCTGAGGGTAACCCTAGTTAAGACTCCCAGAAAGGGGAGGATAAGGAGCCTGCACAGGCTATCTCCTGTAACCAGGCAAGGCTTCCATGAGAGGGATTAGGACACCAACCCAGCCACAAAATCTTNAACCTACAATTTATCCTGCCTGCAAGATGTGCTGGGATAAAGGCGGTGCAGAAATTGTGGGAGTGGCCAACCAATGACTCGGCTAGCTTAAGACCCATGCCCCAAGAGGGAGCTCACTCCTGACACTGCCTGGAAGGCCAGGAACCAGAGGCAGGATAGTCCAGAGACTTAGGAGAGAACCAAACATGACCAGCAAAAACAAAACAAAACAAAAAGTCAATGAAACGATTCCTAATGATNCTTTGCTATACTCGTAGACAGGAGTCTAGCATAATCATCATCAGAGAAGCTTCATCCAGCAACTGAGAGAAACAGATGCAAAGACCCACAGCCAAACATTAGACAGAACTCAGTGAAACCCATGGAAGAGGAGAAGAAGGATTGTAGGAGCCAGAGGGATCCAGGATACTGCAAGAAAACCCAGAGAATCAACTAACCTGGGCTCATAGGGGCTCACAGAGACTGAACTGACAATCAGGGTCTGACCTAGGTTCTCTGTATATACNTTATGGTTGTGTAGTTTGACCTTGTGGGACTCCTAACCATGTATGAAGCTTTTATAGTGAAGTCTAAATTGCCGTGGGGGCCCCAGGAAGTTGGAGATGTCAGGGATATACAACAGCTGCCAAGGAAGCAGGCAGACAAAATGCAAAGCTTGCTCAAGAGAGATCTCAGGGGCCATAGGACACAGGTCCATGAAAATGGGATTACCCAAGCCCATTGGAACTCAAATCATACCACCACATGCCCCAGATGCTAGACTCAGAGCTTTGGTCTTGCTTTGTGCCAGTAGTTCCTTGTCATACATCCATCGTTCCCTTTGGAATAGAGTGTTTCCTTCACGTCATTGTGCACTGCAAGCTTCCTCTTTCATTTTACAGGGGCTCAAAGCTAAGAGACAGTCTTGAGCCTCAGAAGAGATTTTGACTCTGGACTTTTGAACAATATTTGAAACTATTAAAGCAGTGTAATCTTAAAGTTGAAGTTAACATGTTTTGCATTAGGGGAATTATGAGAAAGCCAATAACATTTGAGGGCATAAAAATAGTTATTATTTGGATCTGAAATGCCCCTTCAAAAAATTCATGTTTTTATCACTAGGTTTCCAGGCTGTACCACTGTTTTGAATGCTGTGGGACCCACTAGTGGGAGAAGGGCACTGGAGATAGATCTTTGAAGGCTGCACCCACACCTCGTTCTAACTGATACTCTCTGATTCCTAGTTCTACACGATGGATGGAACTTCTGCCACACGTGTTTGCTACCATGTTTTCCAAGACTCTCAGAAACATGAGCCAAAGTCATCCTTCCTTTAAGCTGTTTCTGTCAGATATTTTGGTAACCCTAACACAGAAATAATTAAAACAGTAGGTAAATAGATGATAGATAGATGGAAAGATAGACAGACAGACAGACAGACAGACAGATAGATAGATAATAGATAGATGGATGGAAAGATAGACAGACAGATAGATGCTAAGTATTTTTAACTTGTTTCTAAGGAATATAGTGAGATAATGCTTCAGGGTTTTCTGGACACCACAAAACTATAACTATTCATGAGATGAAGGCCTTCTTATCTCTTTTTCTATAATTCATTTTTAAATAAATAACTAACTGGAAAGAAAAACAAAGTCACCTTTTTCATTTTGACAGATAAAACATGTTAGCAAGAATGTAGGTGAAGCAAGACAGAATGTTAATAAGAAAATAATTTAAATTTCCGAAAGAACGTGAAGCTACCTTGACACCTGAACAGTANGAACAGCTTGGCAGAAACAGCCCAGTTTCATTTCCCTTTCCAGCATGGAATTACTTTCTCTGCAATAACTCTGCTATATGTCACTATTAAAGCTTTCACAATGGCAGGAAATGGTACTTCAGTAGCCTGCCTTGACAGAGTCTAATAAGGTGTCCTGAACAATATCTCAGTTGGTTGCACACCCTAAATCTATGCCCAAAGGATATTGGATTGGAAGTACTTCACATAGCCCACCTCCATCAGTTCTACAGCAACAATAATTCTGAACAATTTTATGTCCATTTCCCATTGCTATAACAGAATACCTGAGGCCAAGTACCCTATATAGGAAATAATGCATACTCACAGTTTTGGAGATCTATATAGCATGATGTTAATGTCTGCTGGACTCTTCTATGGAACCCCTTGGCTATGTCAATCGTGTCAGAAGGCTCCAATGTACAAGTATCTGTGAGAGGGAGGTATTAGTTGTTGAGGCAGGAAGACAGAGTGTGAAAAGCAAACCTTAACTTCTTATAACAAACCTCTGAGAGACCTAACTAGGTTCCCATGAGAACTATTTTAATTCTTTCCAGAGAAGTATCCAAAAGCACCCAATCATATTTGACTAGATCTTTCTGAACATGCTGCTCTTTGGACTATGCATTGTGTGCAGAATACACTAAAACCACATCTGAGCCACAGCAATGACTTTTGAACAACAAAAAGAAAGACTGTGAAGTATCAGAAGAGAGGGTCTGGACCAGATCACTTTTCTGGAGATGAACAGAACAGAAACTGGGAAATTCAGATGTGTCTCCAAATGTCTAGTCCATTCATGACTCAGAGGATTTCTCTCTAAATGCCCAACACATTGAAAATACTACCCTAAAACATTCCAGCTGCAAACATGAACACAATCAAAAGAGCTTCTTCCTAATTCAGCAAAGATCAAGCACCCAGCTAGTGAGCTCTGCATCCATCCTGCGTTATGACAAACAGCCACAGACAAAGTCAATTCTCCACCTGAATTCTGGATTCCAGCTTCACTCATCTTGTCAAAGGCTTGCTTCTAAAACCACCTAGGACCACTCACCTATGCCTATGTTTCAGCTGTTCACTGGATCACCCTCATCGCAGTCATCAGGAGGTATCCTTGCACCTTCAACTTTGAATGGATTTCTCCTAAGTAGTTAAAGGAAATGAACCCATTTTTAACTTCATTGATTTCATTTTTATCATCCACTCTCCCTTTTCTATCTACCAGTCCACTGAAACTAACAAACTTGTTCTTGTTTAATAATGATATTCATATTGTCACACTCTCTTCTCATGTGACCTGTCATTTCAAGAGCATTGATTCAACAGTNACACTCTCTTCATCCAAATGGAGACATTCTTCCCACCCTTCTATCTTGATCATTTCTTCTCAGTNTNCTANTTTTACACTCAGTGCATCTTCCTTACTTTTCATTATTGGCATTCACCAAAATATCACTTTGGACTATAACTATTCCCTAACTATTCTTCATCTCTAGCTGATCACATTTATCATCATGCTAATATCCCTCATTCATTAGTGACTCCCATAGTCACAATTTAACTACACCCTGTCTATTGATATGTATTCAATAACTATAACAGTTATATA
This sequence comes from Neotoma lepida, assembly GCA_001675575.1. Lineage (NCBI taxonomy): Eukaryota > Metazoa > Chordata > Mammalia > Rodentia > Cricetidae > Neotoma > Neotoma lepida. The sequence continues at coordinate 68,426 of LZPO01108280.1, read as the reverse complement.
ATAGTAATATCTAAATATGTAATAAGATATATTAATATAGCATCTATAACATGTAAAGAATAATATAGGTAAACTATCTTCTTCAGTACGATTTTCCTTAATTTTTTTCAAGTCTAAGCAGCATTATTGTCATTTCAGATACTCTGGCCAAAAAATGTTGCTTAACCCCTGATTCCCTTCTTCTCATCAAAGCCTGCTAGTCTATTTATAAAGCCTACCATCAATAACGTCAACTTCTCACCTCCTGAATTCTCAACCCAGATCTCATAAGCAACTAAATAAACTTCTTACTGATCCTTCTGCTTCTTTCTGCATTCGTGTTTCAGTCTTCTGTTGCCAGGTAACAAACTTGAAAATGTGTGTGTGTGTGTGTGTGTGTGTGTGTGTGTGTGTGTGTTTCTATGTGTTGACTGAGCTCAACTCACTGATTATTAGGAAGGTACACTTGGTAACTTCAGCACAGTTGTAGTGAGTTATCAGTTAGGTCATGACTGGGGATGCTGAGAATGTGGGACAGCTCTCTCTCTCTCTCTCTCTCTCTCTCTCTCTCTCTCTCTCTCTCTCTCTC
>LZPO01108280.1:54632-67086 GCA_001675575.1 Neotoma lepida | reverse complement strand
AAAACTTCTGAGCTAAATCAACCTGCTTAATTCAAAGATGTGTTGACCTCAGAATGGAAACCAGGATATTTCCTATGTTGGAGAAGGGGTTTTGCTTTTGTTTCTGCAGGAGAAGAAAAGCTATAAATGGCAACAAAATTAATAAAAATTTGATTCAAACAGGAGAAAACCCTTGATAAGGAGAAGTGATAGCTCATCCACCAATGTGACAGTTTTACAAGTTGTAAGAAAAACTCAACAAACAAGGATTTGGGCAGGTTCTGTTTCTTGTCTTTACAGGATAATAGAAATACCCATCTTCAGGAAATCAAAAGACCTTGGAGACCTAGACATCTAAAGCAGAAGGGAAGGACCTGTTGATACCAATATACTCTACAGGGTAATATCTCACTGCCTAACATCATATCTCTTTAACTCTAGAAAAGTGTGATNCAAACTCAATTATAAATCAAGCTGGCTTTGGAGTTAGAATGTGGCTCTCTCCTTCTCTAAACCCAAGCATGTTGCTAACAGGAAAAAATTAGGAGATACTGTCTCATATCAGAAAAGCCAACTGGTGTGGGACAGAAGAAAGCCAATAATCTAGGNACTGTGGTCAAGATTCTATTTCTCTCCATGCTTATTCTTGATTCCTTGAAATCCNCCTTCATATGTCATGTCATCTAAAAATTTAAACTTTCTGTTTTGATATTAATAATGTTCAAGTTCTCAACAGTGAAAAATAAATCTTTCCAATAGTAATTTCTGAAGTCTCCAGAAAGAACATGGGGTCCACAACAACAACTCTACCCTGTCCATAATGATGCCATTGAGNTGATAAACACCACTCAATGATCAGCTTTGGACTACAAACTCTTCAGGACAGTTCCAAGATGAATTGGTCCATCATATTACACTTCTAGCCAGAACTTCAGACAAACCCATCGCTCTGAGACTGACTACAAATGTTACAACTAGTCCTCTAAAGACTTAACCATTGCTTTAGCTTTCTTACAGGATCTCACAGAGATATGGTAATCCTCTAGTAATTTTAAGAAAACAACACCCCCTCTCCCAAAAGTTTTGTTTTCTCAGGGTTATGGACAATTGTCATATGTTTGGGGTTATTTATAAGCTGTGATATGGTTNAGGGTGGATCAATAAAGTTTAGACTTGGGACTTTCTTTTGGAAAAGAAAAAAGGGGAATAGATAGGACTGGATATTAAGGTAGATTATTGTATCTACTTGTAAATTAACTCAGCAAACTATCAACCCTAGATAATTTGCACTGGTATGGATTCTTGCATATTGATACAAATGTAAACTATTTTTTTATCCCTGTTTAAGAGAATTTGTGTATTGATACAAATACAAAACTATAATTGTCATATTGTACAGATGTTCCTACTCCTGTTTGAAATATTTTGTATATTGATATAAATGTAAAATTATATTTGTTATTCTGTATGTATATTCTACCTCTGTTAGGATATTTTGTATATTGATACATAGTAAGGATATTGTTGTCATATTGCACTGTACATTTCTACCTCTGATTAAGATACTTTGTATATTGTCACAATTTTGCGGTCATTGTCCTTATACAGTGCATTTGTTTACAGATTGTTTACTTTATGTGAAACCTTAGTCCTTAAGTTATTTAGGCTGTTAAGAACTACAGATTTATAGTCATTCATGCTTGTAATAATCATAGTCATGTAGTCAGGTTTTCCAGATATATAGAAATGTATGTCAGATAGATAGGTAATCTTCAAACATTTCATAGACCTAGAGAATATGGCATTTAAATGTTTTGATAGCTTAGAATTCTGTTGATGTGAGACACAATTGCTCCTGGCACCACAGATCCATTCCTGAGAGAATGTTGGGCTCCTAAGACACTCTGTGTTGATTCCTGAGAGAATGTTGGGCTCCTAAGACACTCTGTGTTGATGTTTGTCTTCTTTTTGGCAAAAACAAAAGTCCTGCTGGGCAAAGAACTGCCCTGCCTCAGCTGCTGACAGGATAAGACACAAGGAAAAGTGACTACTGAACTTTGCCAAGACAGGGTAAGACAATCTTTCAAAATTCCTCCTTCTGAAAATGGTCTATCAGATAATCTAGGCCTATAGCCAAAATGGATGCCCCAGCGTTGCGGAGAAACATTGGGTGACTGTCGAGGCAACCAGCTGTCTCTGTCTTTTCTTGCAATTTTTTGGAAGTTGCTTGCTTGCACTTCCTATTTACTCAGGTAATATTATTTTCCTTCCCAGGTCTTTGATGGGGTTGAAGACTAGATAGTCACAGTTATAAACCTCTCATATCTTAGCTAAGAACATTTTAGGTACTAAAGTTGGATTCTTCAGGATAGGACAGCTATTGGAGTAATCTCTGTAACTTGCCACTTACCTATGGTCTGGATATTTAGTATGTATTTCTTGTTTGATGTTGTTCTTGTTGGTTGTATTTATATTTTTGTTTATGTTATTACTTTTCCCCTCCTCTGGACAATACTTGATAATTGTTCCTATTGTATATAGTTTTGTATTAGATTAGAACTTTGTTATTTAGACAAAAAAGGGAGATGTAGTGAGTACCTGTTCCACCTATGACCTTGANGTACCAGCCCAAAGGGCATGGCCTCGGGGCTAGCTTAAGACCTGAGGGGCACGTATGCTTGCTCTCTTCTCTCCCTTGTGGGCTTGGATGATGGGGACTGACTCCAGAGGCAGGAGCAGTGTGGGATAGGACATCAGCTTTCCAGGANTTTGTGATGATTTTACCATATTCTGTTTAGTAAGTTGTTCTCTCCAATTTATATCATAATAAACTCCCTATACTCCCTTAAGCAGACTCCCTTGGATTTCTCACTATACTTGCTTATATCTCAATGGATTGGGAAGCAAAGGGCAATGCCAGTGCTTAGCTGGCTCTCACCTTTTTTCCCTTTTTCATTCAGTCTGGGACCTCAGCCAAGGGGAGGATATCATCCACACTCAGGGTAAGTCCTCCCTCCTCAAATAATCCCCTCTGGAAACAGCCTCACAGTCGTGCCTACAGATACATCTCCAAGNTAATTCTAAATCTAGTAAAAGTGACAATGAAAATTAACCATCAAAAACCCTGTCTTGTCAACTTGACACCTGCATCACACCATGAAACCTGTGAACTTTAAAGTCTGGTTTTCATCTCACAATGCAAAGTGCACTCAGTCCATCACTAGAACTCTCCAACTGGAATGTTTATTCTGTGCCATTGTAGATAAGAAGAGTCTAACTTGGACTTCACACACTGTCCTGCTAGAACTCTAAATGAACTGGGTAATTGCTTCCATGTTTAGCTCACCTGGTATTTATGTCTCAAGTAGGCTTCAGGAGATGTAAATTTACATAAAGTCAGAGTTNCTAGATAAGTGGTTAAGGAAGTATCATGTTCCTCCAGGCCTGAGACATTCACAACAGAATATCCCTTACTTTATACAGACTTATATCTGCAAACATCCATCACATCTATAGACCACTGCACTAACAGGCAGATAAGGAATCACTTTTCTTCTCTCCAGATTAAAAAAGCAAATATTTGAACCATAGTGAGTAGTTAAATGCCAAAGAAGTAAAAATCAGTAGTGTCAACATAAAACTGGCTCTTCTAATTACTCTCTTGGTGTTCTTGCTGCTTCTCAGAAGAAAATATAAAATAGAAAGAAAAAAAAACTGAGGTTATCTGACTATTGAAAAAACAATAAATAAGATGCATTGCTTTATATCTGAAGTTGGCTGTCTTCCCCTCTCAACTGAGCTCTCGGGGAAAAATTATATTACCAGCCACTCATGGGCATTTGTGTAGGATTTTTTTGTTGGTTTGGTTTGGTTTGGTATGGTTTGTGACATGGTGCAGTGATATAGCTTAGGCTTGGCTAACAGTGGTCATCCTCCTGCCTCAGCCTCTTGAGTGGTTGGATCTAAGGTAAGTATCAGAATGCCTGATTTTACAGCTATCCATTGTAATGTATGCTAGGATGAATTGTGGTTCTCTTTGATACAATATTTATTCACTTATCACATACATTTATACTTTCCTTTCTTCATTTGTCCTTTTATTATTTCTTTCAGTGCTATATACCTCAGTTTTTATGCATCATACATGATTAATAATTACTATTTAAAAATAAATAAAAAACTTCAACCTACAAGGAGTTGGAAGAATAATTGAAGGAACAAGAAATATATACATAGTAATGTAAGAATGAAGAAAAAAAAAGAAGAAGAACTCACCTACAAATACAAAATAAAAAAGTACAGGTGACTTTGTGAAACTTTAAAAACAGTGCTTACTACTTCTTGTCTGGAAGCCCAGAATTGCTAATGAGTCCAGGAAGAGACTTCCCACACATCTCAGCCAAGCACAGCTACCTCTCAATTGTTATTAAAGCAATTACTGTCTACAAACAAATGAGACACTGTAAGATCTATTCTTCAGTGGACTTCTGAGCCATTTTTGGTGTATGGTTTTTATCAAACTAACTCACACTAATAAACCCTAATTATTAAATAAACTTCAAGGCATAGGACATCTTGTAAATGGACATGCTCACATGCTCAACACAAAAGGTCAAAGAGAACAAAATGGATATTTTTTCCATGAGCTCCTGAAGTCTGGTCATCCTGGATCCTATGCAAACAACTGAAGCAGCCTCTCCTATAGAAGCTAAACCTTGGGGTGTGTTGTAATGTGTCTAATGTNACTAGAATACAGGAATACGGTGAGGTCCATTTATAAAGAGCATGCTAATAGATGTGTCATTTTGAAAGCAGACTTGTGCTTGGACACGTCTATTTTATGATGGCCTGTAAAACAAATTGCTAAACGGTTTCATTAATAAAAAACCTGGAGCCAGATATTGGGGTGAAAACTGAAAGCTCAAGCCAAAGCCAATCTCACCTTATCAACTCCTCAGCCTACAGAGAGAGCTACTTCCTGTATACTCACACCTATATCCTTTCTGTGCCCTGCCATCTCACTTCCTCTTTCTGCCCAGCTACATCACTTCCTCTTTCTGCCCAGCTCTATCACTTCCTGTCTGTCTGGACAGACCTCTAGACCTCTATGGTTAACTAGTGCTGAGAATTAAAGGCGTGTGCCACCAAGCCTGGCTCTGTTCCCAGTGTGGCCTTCAACTCACAGAGATTCGGATGAATCTCTGCCTCCCGAAGGCTAGGATTAAAAGTGTGTACTACCATTGCCTGATTTCTATGCTTAATATAGTGGCTGGCTTTTTCCTCTGATCTCCAGATAAGCTTTATTGGAGTACACAAATAAAATATCACCACAATGGCCAACAAGAAAAGCTGTGTCTGCTCAGTTGCAGGGTTTCTATCTCTATACATCAACCCTGTTGAAANGCCTAACTGTTTATNAACATTTTCTAGAAAATACATAACACATTATAAATATATGTATATCTATGCATATAGATATGCATAGAGATGTATCTCAGGATTCTACATACAGGTAGAAAACAGAACCAATAAGATGTGCAATTATTTCTCTAGAGAATTCTGCCTTGGATTGTATTTATTTTGTGTATTAATCATTCTTTTTTATATTAACAAACTAGTATATTCTTAAATCTTTTAATCTATTTTAGGGAAAACAAAATGTGACCCTGAAAACCAGAAGATGGCCAAGAGCTTGTGGCTAAATCTCAGTGTTCATTTCTGTAACACAACTTCAGAAACATTCGATATCAAACACGGACCATTAGTAATTGTGATGGATTAAGATAAAGACACAGGGCTGGGAAGAGGGATCAGTTCGGAAAGTTCTTTCTGCACAAGCATGAGTTTGGTCCTCAGCACAACGTAACAAGCATCGGCAGAACAGTGCTGCCTATAACCCCCGGGCTGTGAAGATAGAAACAGGAGGATCCCTGTGGCTTGCTGGCAAGCCATTCGAGCCAAACCCATGGCTCCAGGCTCAGTAAAAGACTCTGTGAAGAAAATCAGTGCAGAAATGATTGAGGAAGACATTTGATGTCAACCTCTGGCCTCCAAGTGCACATGCACACACAGGTGCACTGGCATACAAAGACAAATACAAAACCACTCCAAAATCATCTAAAAATATTGATGTTGTCCAAAGCACACAAATGTCTAAACATTTTCCTGTGCTAGTCAATGGGAATGGGTGATTTCAGCCTCGGTGGAGTCTGCCTTCCACTGGCTATAACTGACTGAGGTGGAGAGGTCCCTNCCTTCTGAAAGCTCCCAAACAAGAGCAGAGCCTCCTTTTTTTAACCTCCTCATGAGTCGCTGAACACAAACCCAAATCATAAGAGAAAAGCATGTCTCTCTCTTCTGAAATGATTCACAGTTCCCCATATTTCCTCTCGCTAATGCTAGAAATTAACCCAACTTCTATAGTGGGTGCGTCTTTGCTGGGCTTTGACAAGAGCACACTGACAATATTTCTGTATGCATCATGAAGGCAGGAACATACTGACAACGTTTCTGTACGTATCATGAGGACAGGAGTGCACTGACCATGTTTCTGTATGTTTCATGAGTTTCTGTGGATGGTTTCTGAGTCAAACCTGGGAGGATGCAGCATTTGAATAGGAGCAAAAAATATGAAATTTGTAAGGTTTTTAAACACATTTACAATACTTACTTTGATGTGTCATGGCTGTAATTCATCACTGAATGTGAGAAATACTCAGTATATTGCTTCTTCAGGGTATTCAAATATATACATGGTATTTTTCCCTGAGGAAAACCATGGGTTTGTATCATTGTAAGTNCACAGTCTATCATCCAGCAATCAAACACATACTTCTTTTATTTTGCTGCAATTGTTAGTGAAGCATAATAAGAAAAAAATGCANGTTTGAAGTCCAATTTGATATAGAAGGCAATGTAATTAAAAACTCAAATTAATGTCCCATAAAACCTCAGCAATNCAGTTGCCTAAACAAGACCCGCATAATGATAATACCAGTTGACATGCCAACATGGATGGGGGAATTTCACGAGGTCCCTCCCCTATATGAAAAGCTGCATGCAATCAATGACTGCTAAGAGAAGAATTAGTTTTCTCTGGGGATGAGTTTCCTGAGAGGTTATCCAGTCCCAAGTGGTCAGCCTTAAATATATGTACACACAAGCAACACTGAGTGGACTCTTGTGTGTGTAACAATATTAAAGAAGAATAGGTTATGAATTTGAAAGAGTAAGGAAATGGACAGAGAAGTAGGAGGGAGAATGATGTAAATACAGTACTTGTAATGAAATTCTTAAAATACACACAAAAAAATAAATGACATAAATTTCTGTCAACTTGAAAGGGCAAGCAGAAAAAAGGACAAAGAGAGAAGCCAGAATTATATGCCATCTAAATTGAAACGCACTCAAAATAAAATACGCTTAAAGTTCTTTTATCTAAGTAGAATAGAGTAACCAAGAATAAGTGATCCCATCTAAAGTATTCAAACAAAATTTAAATAAACTTATTTTATGAAGGTCTTGAAGATGCTAGATGGTTAGTAAAGCAAAAAGAAAGAAAGAAAGAAAGAAAGAAAGAAAGAAAGAAAGAAAGAAAGAAAGAAAGAAAGAAAGAAAGAAAGAAGATAGCAATCAGTGTGAAGTGGGAAATAGATGAGTGTGAAATTACCCCAGCTTAGTTCTGGAGGGAATTTCCTAGGGAAGGGAAATCCAGACGGAGAAATGCAGACACGAAGAGAGGAAAGGATAATCACTGCACTCATGAACATACTGCAGATATGTTATCTGCACAGTAGTGGACCATCGACATTGCATCACGGATAAGGGAGGAACATATAGGGCTCCCCTTTTCCCAGAGAGACCATGGGTAATTAAAGTTTGTCTGCAAAAGGGTGTCACTTCTTCAGAGGCATGGCCACAAATAAACTGCCTTTGTTTCACTGAACAACTCCCCTCTCACACCAGGGCAAGTAAGTAAACAAACTCAGTGGACAACGCACGGAAAGATGTGAAAGTAGGAGACGGACTCATGGGGAAGAAAGCACCGGTGGGATGGTGGGGACTAAGAGAGGTAAATAAGGGAGGTGAAAAAAACTTGTGATGATCAAATGTTTGAAATGCTCAAACGATTTTAAAATGAGAAGAAAATAGGTTAAGGGGGCTCAGCAAAGCAGGGCAGCTACACTTCACTGAACAGAGAAANGGGTGCAGAGAGGAGCCCTGAGCCTGCAGCGGCTCCCGAGTACACTGACCAGTGCCTTTGTAGGAACAACACTGCTGCAGGCTGGAGAGAAAGAATACTCAAAGGGTGAAAGGATACAGTACACTGACGCTTAGCATTTTCAATAGGCTGTTTCTGTTTCTTCTGGCTGGGGGCAGGCGGGAAGGAGGGAGGGGGCAGGTGGCGCCAGCATGGTATACAGGCGAGGAGAGCATTGAGAAGGCTTTCTAGCATTCAAACTCCACAAAGGCACATGACTCAGGACAGGAACGATGTCTCTGTGATTTAATCTTCTCACAGAGTCTTTTGCTCATGGGTTTCTCTATTTTCTCCTGTCCTCAGTGTCATTGATTTCGTCTCTGATCTCTCTTGTCTCCTTTCCTTTGCTTACCATGCAGTGAACTTCCTCCTATTTTTCTAGTACTTTACAGTGAAAACAGAAGTCGACTGTGGGACATCAGCGNATAAATTTCCAAGTACTGCGTAAAGCCACATCAAATAAATTTTTAAAGACCGTGTTTTCATTTTTATTCATTTTGGAATACTTTTTGTCCCAGAAATTTTTATGCAACCCAGATACACAGGCACGTTAAAAATAGGTGTAATTTACTAATAATGAATCATAAGGAATTTTGTTCTAAAATAATTATTTGAGGAGCTAGAGAAATGGCTCTTACAGAGGACACAAGTTCAGTTCCTAGCACTCACGTCAGGCAGCTCAGAACTACCTGTAACTCTGTCTCCAGGGGATCCTCTGGTTTTATGGACACAAACACACACACACACACACACACACACACACACGAACACACATACACACACATGATCATTCACTAAACATAAAAATACATTTGCATGTAAATGAGATAGATGTGCATATTTTCAATTGAGTTATTAAGCCTTGGCTGAATATTTGATTCTACGGGATGCAAAGCATTTTCAATGTTTTCCAAGTTGATCAATATGTTGATTTATAATTGTCAACATTGAGAACACTGCTTTCCATAAATACATAGTATAAACTGACAGATGTGTGATTAGGGGACATTTCAGGAATTGTTCAAAATTCTGTTTTAATCTCCAGTCAAAATTAATTAAACAAAATTTTTACTGAACTCAAATTGGCAATTCAAGCAGGAACTTTTAAAATCGGACATTCTAACAGTGCAACCCAATGGTACACCAATCTGGTGTTCACATGGCAAGGAGTGGTGGTAGGAAGCTACAAACCCAACTCTCCGTTGTCACAGAATGTTGTTTTTGTAAGAGTGTGAAACTCCAAGTGTCACATAAAAACACTGCAGTCCATAGCCTACAAATCTCAAACCTCAGAGGCTTTTCAGACAATATTTGCTGGTGTTGTNTATTTGGAATGGTAGCACGTGCAGTGAGAAGTGTGGGTGTTGTATGCTCAGAATGAAGCATCCAACAGTGAAGTTGTGCTGTGTGACAGCAGGAGGTGTTGCCCAAACACCTCAAGTTCACTTCCTGTTTGACTGTGAATTAAATATTCTCATTGCATGTTCAGGAACCTTTTACTATTGCCAATTTTTTATCACCTCACATTCACTTACACGACCCTCTGTGGGGTCATGACCCACAGTTTAAGATGTGTTTCAGAAAATGACCTATCTTCTTCAATCATTCATGTACATTTAGGAGAGTGTATGATTTGGTCTAGTGAGGAGTAGTATTCCATGCACTTGTTCAAATTGGATGAGGCTTCTCAAGGCTGCTACACCCACCCTTGTGTTCTGTATAGTGACCCATCGGTACTCAGAACTGTAATTGTGAATTTGTCTATTTCTTCTGGCTGTTATTTCAGATGTCAGTTTTCCTTTGATGTATTCTTAAGCACTATTTTAAATGCATAAATATTTATAAGTAATCTTTCTAATAATTGACTAATTTATATCACAAAAGGCTTTCTTTACTATGGATAGTATTATCATGAATTCTACTTCAAGTGATATTAAAACAGCCAGTCCATATTTCTTTTGGTAACAGTTAACCTGAAATGTTTTCTGCTTCTTAATTATGGGTTCATTTATATTATTTGTTATTCTTTGACAATTTCATACATGTACATGTTTTACCTTTATTTTTCTTTTCTTTTCTTTATCTTTGGGGACATATATTGGTCTGATAGATAGATAGATAGATAGATAGATAGATAGATAGATAGATAGATAGATAGACAGATAATGACATAGATAATGACATATATATANAGAGAGAGATATAATGACAAGCTGACTGAAGTTTCCCTACCATGTTGATGTTATTGCCATCATGCCCATTCCATCCCCCTGTATTTCATTTTTAAAGTGATCTTGTTCAATCAGTATGTTTACCAGCCTTTTCTTCTCTGGTACCATACGCTACTAACCACCCCCAGTGTGTGTATCCTCAATCATTGAGGTCTTTAGTCTCAAGAAGCCTGACACAGGATGTATATTTTATGTCTCCACTTGCCATTCTCAGGCTTTCCTATAGTTTCTTGAACACATAGATTGTAATTCCACACAGTAGTTTCAAATCTGAGCCAAGGTGTTTTAGAACCCTTGTAAGACACCTCCTCGCTCTATCATGTATGTTACTTTGCATTGTTTGGGTTAATTGATCTCTCTTCTTATGAATCCTATTTTATTGATTCTTGGGAACATCTGATAATACTGCATTATGGTACACCAGTATTACTAATTTCACCTTCTTAGATATGGAATTTTCATTTTTATTAATATTCTCCACTCCTTCTTGGTACATACATAATTTACTTGAAAACTATACAATCCCTTTGTGTCTTGCTTTTAAGATTTATCAGTCAGGACTAGAAATGCATTTCTTCTAAANGTCGTTTTCCTTCTGCTCAGTCCTTCCTTTGACATCCTGTGAATTGCTAGCTTTCCAGGCTTGTGGAATAGGACATATTTCAGCCTTCATTCAAGAACCATTTCCCAGCACTGGGAGAGGAGGTTTCCCCAAATGCAGTGCCTAGACACCACTTGCGTGCCGTGGATGTCTTTCTCTGCCTTGAGAACAGCAGGATCACTCGGGAAATCAGAGAGTAAGAACTGTGCTCAGTGTTGTCACCCTTTCCTGCTTCTTTAGAGACTTCGAAAGTTACTCTATTTCATTTATGTGTTCATTTAATAAATATTTATTGAATATTTACTATGTCCTGAGTTCATAGTTCATGAAACAAAGATAGTCTCTTCACTAATTAAATTTACACTCTGATGAGGAAATGGGTAAACAGACAAAAATGGTAAAATGGACAAAATGAGTGTGTTTAATATCAATTGTGATAGATACTATCAAGGAAATCAGCAATGAGATATGCTACACAGTAAAAAGACAATGAATTTTGTTACTATAGGTGAGCCCTATCTACTACACTAACATATAGGGGGACCCACTGAATGAAGAAAACTAGTCACAAGGATAGCACAAAGGAGAATCGATTTGGGGACAAGTTTGTTAATGTGGATTTGAGAAAAGGGAGAACTAGGTATGTCCGAGAAATGAAGTAAAGCCACCATAACTGGAGTTTGGCTAGGGAGAGGTGAGACCTGGATAAATTTNCAACCTGTAACTCCAGTAATAACAGGATTGAGGCAGTCAGTTCCCTGAATGCTCACAGACTAGCTAGCCCAGCCTACATGGTAAAGTTACAGGCCACAGAGACTCTGAGTCAAAGAAAACATGAAAAGTACCTGAGGAGTGACCCATAAAATTGTCCTCTGATCTCCATAGACACACCTTGTACAGGCATAGCTTCATCCACCCACCCAAATGCCCCCTGTTCCCACCCTCACCTCCCACACAAAGACCTCTCTAGCTTTCACAGACACGTACACTACATTGAAATAAACAAGAGTTTGGAGGGTCAAGTCTAAATTGATCAGCACAGTGAAATCATTCCACAGCATATACATTGATCAAAACATTGTATCATACCCCATAAGGATACACAATTGTTGTTTTTATCTAGGAAGAAAATTTAAAATAGTTTTAGGGACTTTGAAATGTACAAGACATCACAATTTCAAAAGTGCTTTATAAGTTTTATGTAGATTAAGTTTATTTGAATAGAGGTGAAAAAGAAGTGTGTTTTGTACTATGTAATGGGAAAATGAAAGACGTTTTATAGGAATAGAGGGGGCTGGGATGAATATGGTTAGTTCCATGTAGAAATAAATAAACAAGGACAAATAACTGAACCCCTTGTGATTCTGAGTTGCTGTATTTAAA